>AWOL01S0076151.1:9396-24025 GCA_000715115.1 Nicotiana otophora | reverse complement strand
GGGGGGGGGGGGGTATTACCCCAAGGAAGAATCGAGGAATATGTGAAGAAATGGTCAGCTCAGCGATGTTGGGTCAGCATAGCAAAGGAAGAAATTGGCCTTTGGAGAGATAATTCTCCACCGATGTTTGTGGCAAGTCTATGAAGAGGGCAAACCAACCAACGCAACACCACCTAATTGGGCTAAGTTTTTAGAGATGTTTTTGAGGGAGCTTGTTCCCCAGACTCTACGGAATACGTGGCGCACTGAGTTTGAACGGCTGCGTCAGGACACAATGATGGTGTTAGAATATGCCATCAAGTTCAAAGAGTTAGTCCATCATACTCTTACTTTGGTTCCTACAGCCAGAGAGTGAGTTCACAGATTCATTAAAGAACTCAATTATGTTCTTAGATTATGTATGACTCGGGGGCTACAAGCTGATACTTCATTTTAGCAAGTGGTGGAAATTGCCAAGATGTTAGAATGTGTTTGAGGTGAGGAAAAGGAAACTAGGGAGACTAAGAGGTCTCGAGGTTCTGAAGGATTTAGTAGATGCTACTCTACAGCTACAACTCATTATGGAAGAGACTCGAGCAGTCGGTTAGCTCAGTCCGTGCATCAGATTACTCGGGGTGCACCAGTAAGTTCTTTTACTGCACCACCAGCACGAGATTCCTATAATGGTTATTCGAGTTATCTGGCACAGACTCAGTATGAGCAGCCGAAACCGTAGATGGGTTGTTATGAGTGTGATGATACTAGTCACATCATGAGAGATTGTCCCAGACTTGGGAGAGACATATTACATCAGAGCAATCAAGCAACGGGCTCCATTTCAGTTGGTACTCTACCTACATATTCAGTTAGGGGTGGAGGACAGACGGATAGAGGGCATCCTAGAGGTGGAGGCCCGCCCCGTTGATATAATTGCTATGAATTGACTAAGGCCATTACACCAGATGGTGTCGTTATAGGTATGATTTAATTCATAATACATGACCATTATTCTTATTTTGATTTGATTCCGATTATCGAGGTGAGATCTCCTTTCGTGCTCCTTATATGGTAAGTTTGTGAATTTGTACTCTACTCCCGTGTTTATCCATTTTGGAAGATTTGATGGTGTTAGCCCATGTCTATCATTTTTGTTTTATACACTATTGAGTGCTATGAGTCCAAAAGTGACTTTCTGTTACTCACTACAGTAAGTTTTGATATAATTTCGGGATAATTGATTACAATTTGTGAATTATATGCCCTACCGGTATGAGGGTTCATTATGTGTTGTGATTCTGTTTAACGGAAATTATTTTAAACAAGAAAATAGAAAGATTTCGATTGGCACGACGTGTATATTACTTGTGATTCAGATCTGATGACAGAATCCTCGCATTTTAATATGATTTGATATGATTAAACCAGGTTACGCGCCACGGTGGAAGGTACATCAGGATGAGATCCTTGTGATGAAAATTTAAGTGTTTAAATTCTCCCTTGTGAAATTAAATTTGTACTATAGTACTGAAAGGGAGTCGTGCCTGTTAGGCTTATTTGATAATTCTTATATGTGTTTCTCTGTGCATAATTTTCCATATTCGTATTGTAATTATTGAGTTTTAGCCTATGAGGTGGGTGCCCAGATGACGTTAAATGTGACCCGTTAATTCGGATAAATAATTATGAAGTCTTCATGCCTCGTGTCTCGTTGTCAGTATTGTGAAGGTTTGAAATGAGATTTTGTTAACATGAAGTTAATTGACGATGTTGTAATTGGTTATGTAACGACCCGACTGGTTGTTTTGAGCAATTGCATCCGGTTCGGCAGTTTGAGATCACGAGTAGCTTCACACAGTGTAATATGACTTGCGTGGATCATCGGTTCAGGTTTTTAAGGGGTTCGGAAAGGATTTTTAGAAGTGACTCTCATTTTGAGAAGCTCGAAGTTGAAAGAATTGATCAAGGTTTGACTTTTAAGTATTTGACCTCGAATTGGAGTTTCGATAGCTCCGATAGGCTCGGGTGGTGATTTTGGACTTAGGTGTGCGTCCGAATTTGGATTTGAAGGTCTGTAGGGTAATTTGAAGCATTTTGGCAAAAATTAGAAAGCTGAAGTTTTAGAGGAGTGAGAGGTTTGACCGAGAGTTGACTTTTGGTGATATCGGGGTCGGAATGCGGTTCCGAGAGTTAGAGCAGCTTTGTTATGTCATTTGGGACTTGCTTGCAAAATTTAGTGTCATTTGGAGTTGATTTGATATGGTTCGGACGCTTGGTTGCGATTCTAGAAGTTATTGAAGTTCATGGTAATTTTCATGTATTTTGGCATCCGATTCGTGGTTCTGGACGTTATTTTGGTGTTCTGATCACGTGAGCAAGTTCATATTATGTTTTTAGACTTGTGTGGGTGTTTGGTTTGGAGCCTCGGAGGCTGGATGAGTTTCGGATTGGTTTCGGATTGTTTTTGTTAAAATTTTAAGTGCTGGCTCTGGTTTAATCGCATTTGCAATGTTTTGGTCACAAATGCAACTATCGCATTTGCTAAGCAGCCTCGCATTTGTGAACCTGGGCTGCTGGGTAGGAATTCACTTTTGCGAAGAATTCCTCACATTTGCGTAGGTTCCCTGTTCGCATTAGCAGAAAACCTCCTGTTTTGCATTTGCGATGTTTTATCCGCATTTGCAGCGCATTTGCGAACCTCCTGTCGCAAATGCGACATCTGCAGCCTGCTAATAGCTGGGCATTCCGAGTGTTAGCTTCATTTTATCATATTTTGAACCCTAGGTTCGAGAGTGGGCGATTTTGAGAGAAGATTTTCATATCAAATTAGTGGGTAAGTGACTTTAATCAATTTTCAATTATATTTTGTGATTATACCTTAGATTTAACATCATATTCATGGGAATCTAAAGGAAAATTTGGGGAAAATTTGTAAAATCTTTCAAAATTATAAAATGATGATTTGAAGGATGAATTGGTATCAGAACTTGATAATTTTGGTATGGTTGAACTCGTATCGAAATGAGTGTTCGGGTTTTATAAATTTTATCGGGTTCCGAGGTGCGGGCCCGGGTAGTTGACTTTTTGCAAATTGTATAAGGATCATAGCTTTGTTAATTGAAATTGTTTTCTTTTGCATTGTTTGATGTATTTAAGTCGTCTTTGGCTAGATTGAGCCGAGTGTTGGTGAATTGGTAAAGGAAAAAGCTAAATTGTGTATTAAGTTGACCGAATTGAGGTAAATGTCTTGTCTAACTTTGTGTGGGGGAAACCATCCCTTAGGAATTGAGTTAATTGTGCTATCTTGTTATGTGAAAGCTGCGTACGCAAGGTGATGAGTGGGTACACGGTCTATATGTGATATTGACCAGTTTAGATTGTCTAGTCTCTTCCCATGCCTTTGATTAAATTGTCATAACATGAGGTATCTCGTCGTTAGGCTACTCTCACATGTTCTATTTGGCGTTGTTAGCACTTATTGTACCTCTTACTTGTTGTTTGGCCCTTATATGCCTTAGCTGAAGTTATTGCCTTTCTTATTGCCTTATTACCTCTTAATTGTTGAGTTCTTCTATGACTATGTGCATATCTGCTACATGTCCAAATTGTTGTGATTACCTGCTTAGTTATCACGTGCCTTACATGTCTTGTCATTTTGTAAAGGTTGTTATATTACTTTGATTTTACGTGGTTTCCTTGTTGCCATGTACTCATACCCTTGATTGTAGAAATTCTGGTAAATATAGTTATTGAATTGTTGTTGTTGATTTAAATTATTATACGGGGGATCGGGTTGCACGCCGCAACAGGTAAAATAAGGGAGGTAGTGGAATAAGGGAGGATATTTATATTGTGATATTGTTATTGTACGGTGGGATCGGGTTGCACGCCACAACAGGTGAAATAAAGGTGGATTATTATGGTAAAATAAGGGTGAATTATGATATTGATATTATATGGTGGGATCGGGTTGCGCGTCGCAACATATTTTATTTATTGTTATGATATTGATATATTGTTATTGTATGGTGGGATCGGGTTGTACGCCGCAACAGGTGAAATAAGGATGGATTATTATGGTGAAATAAGGGTGAATTATGATATTGATATTATATGGTGGGATCGGGTTGCGCGCCGCAACATATTTTGTATTTTGTATCCCCTGCTTTATTGTATTGGCTTCAGTTCCTTCGTACGAGACTCTGAGAATTTATAATTCTGGTTGTCACTGTTTTTCTGAGGGTTGAGTTATTGTCATTGACTTATTGCCTTGCCGTCATTTCCTGAGCTCTTTTCCTAATACTATTATTCTCGTGAATTGATTTTCAAGGTGAATTTACTACGTTGAGTTATTACTTCCTGCCCTGCTGAGTTGTTAGTAATATAGTGATTTAAAATAAAAGAATTAATATCATGCCACCTTGTGTGACTTTTAAGTTAGAACTCGCCGTATATTTCAGTATTTACTATTTCTAATAATTGTTATATTTTATTTCAATTGGTTTCTCAACTTAATCTCCTTAATCTGTCTGAGGTTTTTAGTTTACTTAAAAAGGAATTATTATTATGTTTTAAATATAATAAATTTTATATTAAATGCAATAGCTTATACGATGTTGTATTTTATTTGAAAATGTTATTTTTTTCACTTAAATGATTTCTAAAATAAACTCATCTTTCTCGGTGATTTCCTATTTGGTCTAGAAACTGTAAATTTACTTTATGATATATAGATAGAATCTCTTGAACATCTTAATTAGCATTTGACACGGATATTATGTACCGAGTAGCACATGAATTTTTCCGTGCAAAGTGAGATGGAAAGATGTGGGCACAAGGTGCCATGTGTGTTAAAGGTTTGAAAGATGTGATTTATGGTATGAGATTACGAGAATTGAGATTATTGGAATCGGGTATTAGAAACGATTTGATTGGTTGAGTTGACATCATTTTCCCTACTTGAGCACATTTACACTTATCTATATCCCAACTATGTTGTTGTTTAATTACTTGGCTATTCTTGTTGCCATTCGTGTTTTCCTTGTCGCTACTACTGTTTGTGATCCAATTTTTTTTTTGCTATTGGTATTGCTTGATATTCCTTCCTTGTTAGCTTTATATCCTGCATAGGTTTATATGTTCAGTAGGTGTCTTGACCTGGCCTCGTCACTACTCCACCGAGGTTAGGCTTGACACTTACTGGGTACCGCCATGGTGTACTCATGCTACGCTTCTGCACATTATTTTTGTGCATAACCGGGTACTTCGGATCGAGTTGGTTTTGAAACTTACGCTTGGTGAGGCTGGAGACTTCAAGGTACACCTGCTGGGCATTCGCAGGCTCCGAAGTCACCTTCTATTGTATTTATTTTCATTGTTTCCTTTTGTTCCGGAACAGTGATGAATTCATTATGTAAAATTTCTCCTAGAAAGGCTTATGACTTGTACTACTGGTTTTGGGATTATAAATTGTATAGAGATTTTTATTTCGAAATTGTTCGATGTTAGTAAACATTGTCGTTATTTCAGTTAATGTTAGGCTTACCTAGTTTTAGAGACAAGTTGCCATCACGACTCCTTCGGATTGATTTTGGGTCGTGACAGGTTATGAACAACTATTATCACCAGAGATCTGGTTATGGGCGTATGCATATTGCGATAAGTTATGTGGTTATACCGCGCGAGTATAAGCACGAGTTGCTACAGCCGGTTGAGACTAATACCGTGTGTTGATATGAAAATCAGACCTTTTGAAAATATTTGATGTGTAAGAAATTTGGTTCTAAGGTCTATAAGGGTCGACAGGAGAAATAATCTCAAGGGAGATAGTAATGCCAGACGTATGTCGATCGGGGTGACGTGGGATCACCCGCGAGTATATGTGTCAGAGTAAAATCAGCAATTTGATAACCTCGGAATAATTCTTAGTACGTTCGAGGACGAACGTTTGTTTAAGAGGTAGAGGATGTAACGACCCGACTTGTCGTTTTGAGAATTAGCACCACGTTCAGCGGCTTAAGATCTCAAGCAGCTTCGTAATGCGTATTATGACTTGCGTGTGTGGTCGAGTTTGGTTTTCGGACAATTCGGGATCAAATTGGAAGAACAATTCTTATATAAGAAGTTTAAAAGAAAAGAGTTGACCGGAGAGTTGATTTTTGAGAAAACGACTCCAGAATGGAATTTTTACGATTCCAATAGTTTCGTATGGTGATTTTTGATTTAGGAGTGTGTCCGGATATTTATTTGGAAGTCCGTAGCTGATTTTGGCTTGAAATGGCGAAAGTTGAAAATGGAAGGTTTGGAAGTTTGACCGGGAGTTGACTTTGTTGAAATCGGGGTTGGAATCCGATTTTGAAAATTTCAATAGGTCTGCTATGTCATTTATGACTTGTGTGCAAAATTTGAAGTCAATCGAACTTGATTTGATAGGTTTCGGTATCGAATGTAGAAGTTAGAGTTCGATAGTTTCATTTAAGCTTGAATTAGGGTGTGATTTATATTTTTAGTGTTATTTGATGTGATTTGAGATCCCGAGTAACATCGTATGATGTTTTAGGACATGTTGGTATATTTGGTTGAGGTTCGAGGGCCTCGGGTGGATTTCGGATGGTTAACAGAATTTAAATTTAGATATTCTAGAATATTTTGACGTCGTTTTTTCAAGAATAAGTGATATCACATTAAGTAAATGAGCTCCAAATTCCGTTTTGATTGAATCAGTAGATCCGTATTGAAATTTTGGGAGCTATAGCAAAAAGAATCGTCGAATTCGGATATCGTATGAGAGAGTTATGCCCATTTCTGCGTCGGGATAAAATTTTCGTCGTCAGTCTCCAAGGTAGCGTGGGGCGCTATCCCTGGCGTTGGGACTTTTGGAGTTCTGGAAACGGCACCACAGGCAGCGCACCACACCAATTGTGGCGCTACAGACATAAAACCCCTATAAAACGGGGAGTTTTGCCATTTTTAACAAATATAGAGTTGGAGAGCTCGGTTTGGACGATTTTCAGAGGGGGTTTTCACAAATTTGAACTGGGTAAGTGTTCTTTATCCTAAATCATTTATATATCATGATTCCATACTTATTTACATCATAAATCCGTAAATTTAATTGAAGAAAATCAGTTTTTTTGTAAAATCTTCCAAAAAAATGTAAAATAAAAATTTGAAAGGAAATCCGATGTCGGAATTTGATATTTTTTATATGGTTGAACTCGTATCGGAATGGGTGTTTGGATTCCGTAATTTTTTTATCGGGTTTCGAAAAGTGGGTCCCGTGTTGACTTTCGGTTGACTTTTAGATTAAAATTGGAAATCGACGTATTATTATCCGAAATTATTTTGTATGAATTATAATTAATTTATAAAAATATTTTGATTAGATTGGAGCCGTCCGAACATCGTTTCGCGCAAGAAGGCTATTTTGGGATATCAGCCTAACTCCGTAAAGGTAAGTGTCTTGCCTAACTTTGTGTTGGGAAAACCACCCCTTACGATTTGAGATGATTGTGTCATTCGTGTTATGTGAAGGTCGTGTACGCGAGGTGACGAGTGGGTACACGACCTATATTTGGTATTTGACCGATTTGGACTGTTAGGCTCCCTTCATGTGACTGATTGTAACTATCGTTTCATGACTACATCTTTTGTTTTAGAATTGTTTGTACGTGTTTTACTTGAAATTGTTAGCACATGTTCCATCTTTGTTGTCAAGATCACCTTATATGCCAATTGTTGATTGTAACTACTCGTTGAATTCATGTTTTACTTGTTACATGCCTTAATTGTCAATTGATGCTCATAAATTGTGCCTTGGCTTATGGATTGTCATTTCCTTGCTATTTGATTTCGTGAGCTATCATGTGGCCTTTTTCAGTAGTTGTGAATTCTTTGTGTAGCCTCGTTATTCCTTTTGATTTTGTGGTATACCGTAGTTGGTTGTAAATTGGCTACTTAATTTGTGTTGCTTGAGGATCGGGTAGCACGTCGCAACGAAATTTATTTAAAAGATTATATTGTTGGATCGGGTTGCACGCCGCAATGGAATTTATTTAAAAGATTATATTGTTGGATCGGGTTGTACGCCGCAACGAAATTTATTTGAAAGATTATATTGTTGGATCGGGTTGCACGCCGCAATGAAATTTATTTAAAAGATTATATTGTGGGGTCTGGTTACATGCCGCAACGGATTTTATTTTAAGTTTATATTGATAGATCGGGTTGCACGCCGCAACGGAATTTAATTGAAGGATTATATTGTGGGAATGGGTTGCACAATTAAGGTTACTTCCCATTTGTGATTCTCACTATGCATTTCATGCTATGACGGTTACTGTAATTTCTTAAATCACTTTATTGTATTTGATCATAATTAATTGACCATCAATATATTAAAAATAGAATAATATGGGCTTCTTGTGTGAGTCATGCATCATATGTGTTATGTTAAGTTGCTGAGAATTTTGTAGAGGTAAATGAAAGCATTTTTTTTCAAGTTGTTCCACTTGAGTGTCTTTCAAAAATAAAACTCTTATCTTATTCGGAGATTTACTAAATTAATTGATAAAATTATTGAAGGATTATTTTGATACTCTAATTGATACCTCAACTTTCTCATTATCTTATCGTCGTGTAATTGTGTGAAAATTTGTTATTTTATTTTACTTTAATAAATCCCATATTTATCTCGTTAAAACTTGATTGAATGTCTTATTTGGTATAAATGCAATATTTTTATTGGATCTCATATATTTCTAAACTAAACTAAATTGATATTCTATTTGCACAATCTCTCTACTATTTTACCTTATTTGAATCCTAAATTGGCTCAATAACCCATTTGACGCTTCATTGTATTCAATTTGAAAATTGTATTTAAGTGTGTTTAAATTATTTATTGGTCACCTTGGTTGATATTGATACGGAAACTATACACATGGTAGCACGAGAAATTTTCCGTGCAAAAGTGATTCGGAAAGATGTGGGCACAAGATGCCACATGTTTAGAATTGGAAGTTTTGAATCGAGATTTGAGATTTCCGAGGAATGATACCTCGTGCAATTTATATTGAAATACATGCATTATAAATGATCTAATTGACTGATTATCACACAATTCCTTACTTGAACCCATTCATATGTCAATTGTACTTTATTATGTTGTTGCTTAATTATTTTGTTGTTTCATCGTTGCCATCCGTGTTCTCATTGTTCTCATTATTGATTTGAATTGGAAAGTCTTATGTTATTGGCCTTACAATGATATTCTTTCCTTGTTAGCTTTATGTAACGTTTGTACAGGTTTATATGTCTGGTAGGTGTCTTGACTTGGCCTCGTCACTACTCTACTGAGGTTAGGCTTGATACTTACTGGGTACCGCTGTGGTGTACTCATACTACTCTTCTGCACATTTTTGTGCAGATCCATGTACCTCAAAGTTGTTGATATTCCTGTTATTTGATCGGGCATTTCTGAGGAGACTCAAGGTACACATGTTGTCGTGTTCGCAAGTCTCAAAGTCACTTTCTAATATTTTCTTTGCACTGTTTGATTCTATTATGGAATAGTTGTATTTAGAGATTTTCTAATAAACTCTGTAGAGCTTGTGACTTGTCCTACTGATTTTGGGATTGTAGGAAATTTTTATTTCATATTTAATAATTGTTGATTGAGTTACCACTAATTCAGTAAGTGTTAGGCTTACCTAGTCCCTAAGACTAGGTGCCATCACGATATTCTACGGAGAAAAATTTGAATCGTGATAGGCCCGCACCTCGGAATCTGATGAAACTCACAAAATCCGACAACTCATTCAATTACGAGTCCAACCATACTAGTGTCACTCAAATCCGACTCTGAATCGAATGCTAAAAATAAAGATGGATTCATAAAATATAATCAAAACCGAATGTAGAACAATTACCCCAATCCATGTGGTAAAAATCGCCTCCAAAATCACCCAAATCCAAACTCCTCAACTCAAAATATGACCAAATGAACAAACCCTCGATATTATATACTTCTGACCAGCTGTTCTGCCTCGTTTCTTATGCCAAACGATCCATGAAACTCACTTTTGATGCCTCCAATGGATTACTCATGAAATTCTAGTCAAGTTAAGCTTTTGAATCACTCTATTTGACGTTATAGTGAAGGAGATATGTTTGTTTCAATATTTAAAAATAGTGTAGATTTTTAAATACGAATTCAGTGGCAATTTCGTAATTAATCTAAAAAAATCTAGCAACCCAATTCTTAGTAAAATGGCCATAAATTCCTCATACGATGTCGAAACTTGATGATTTCAGTTGCTATGGTTCCAAAATTGTGATACGGATATAATGGTTTAGTCGAAACACGAATCAAAGGCCGTTTGCTCAATATGGTAACCTTTATGCTCAATTCGACGTCGAAACCGAAAACAATTACCATACAACCCAAACTTATCCAAAACTCATTGGAATTTAACCAAATTTTGTGGATATGTCCAAAATCATCATACAAACTTATTGGAATAATTAAAACCCGATTCCGAGTCTGTTTAACCAAAAGTCAAACCTTGGTTAACTCTTCCAACTTAAAGCTTCTAAAACGAGAATCATTCTTCAAAATCAATCCCGAACCGCTCGAAAACCGAAACCAACTATACACACAAGTCATAATACATAATATGAAGTTACTTAAAGTTTCAAACCAGCGAATGGAACGATAATGCTCAAAACGACCGGTCGGATCGTTACACAAGTATTGCATCGGGTTGCGATTACCGAGTTTCAAACTTTCAAAATTATCTTCGATACCCTTGACGATTGGGTCATCAGACCTTGGAGTGAAAGAGAGGGTTGGGAACGATGGCTCTAATACCAATTGTAGTGAATGCAACAGTGGATTTACCGTTTAAACAGGAAAGCGAAACTAAGAGAGAAAAGAAATTTAAAAAGATAAGAATTCAAATTTTCATTCAACATCTCTTGAAGTTACATCAGTATATAATAAGAAAAGGAAAAATGTGTAAAAAGCTAACTTCAAAGGTAAAAGTAAAAGCTACTATAATACTTAGGACTAAAGTATAACTCTGAAAAACTTTACAAACATTCAGGAGGCTTCATTCGCAACAGTTAAAGAGCTATACTTTGATTCTTTAGAGACGTTGTAAATTAAAGTCTTTTAATGGTCAGAAAACGTCATACAAGTCAAGTAAAGTGATTTCTACCTTACATTAAATTAACTACTTTTCATGATTATTGGACTCCTCCAGCTAACACTTAATAATTATTTGAATTCGAAAGAGTTAGAAGATAGTATATATTATACCAAGGTTAATTTCACAGGAACTATCCTATATTTAGTATTAATGGAGAAAGGCTTTGTCATTGACCTCATTCGGCCAAACGTTTATAAGAAGTAGCTGTTAAAAATTGCTTCTCCACTCTCCATAAATAAAAAAATAAGCTTGTCAAGATATATCCTCCAATCAAACTTGATCAGCAATACGGACACTTAAAACCAAGAAAAAGAAACAAAATGTCTAAAAAAAGGAACAACATCCGAAGTGCGTGTCACAGGGATATAAGAAATGTTTTAAAACACAGTTTCATTTGTTCCATAAAATAGAATGAAAGAATCTAAAGTTAAACCAAGTTAGCTAACGGGATTATTAGTTCTTTATACAATAGAAAAGGTAACACATGAATATGAAATAAAAAATGCAACTCGATTCAAAGTTCAATCTAAAGTGACAGATTTAAGGCTAATGTGGAAAGATGATATACCCTTTTTTTTAACTTACTGACAAGACCTTAAAACTAAATCTTTTACTTCTCATCCTACAATTATCATCTTTTTTCCCCAATCAAACATAATATTAACTAAAAATACAGCAACTTCTCGAAAGAACACCCAAACTACGAGCATCTGGCCACTTCAATATGATTACAAGATGACGATGTGAACAATAGGAGGCTGCAAATAGTACACACTTTCCAGCCGGAAGAACACGAGTACATGACAAAATCTTCACATCTGGAAGTGAAAAATCAATAATGGTCGAAGTTGAGTTTGTACACAACTGTTTGCGGGATAAATTAAGATATGATGAAGAAGAGAATCATATACACTGTACACAGGTATATTATATCACACTAAAATATCTGACCGGAACTCTCTTTCTAGTTTACTGTTTCAGCTTTCAACAAGTCCTTGAAGGATCTTTTTAGCTTGAGCGAGGCTGTCCATGTGATGAACTTTGGAAACCCATATATTTTGCATGGGAAGCATCAACATATCCAGCTCAGTCAGATGTGTTTCCAGCCACCTTACAGCATCTGAACTCATGAGACTGCCAACAACAGTCTGCCAAGAAAAAAATAAAAAGCACATCCTGAAGTTGCTCATCATAAAGCAAAACGAGCATCAGGGGATAATATATAGCTACCGAGATTGCAGGAATTGGCTGATGGGTGAAAACAGCATAAAAAAATAGATTGAAGTTAACCCAAGCACACCTCCTTAACCTATTATGTGGTAGACCATATGCTTATTCAACCATTATATTGGGTGAACTATTATGCGGTGTTCCATTCTTTGTTCAATCGATATATTGGGAACTTACTGTTGTTTGCAGCTAGTGCAAAGTGAGAACAAAAGGTAAGTTGAGAGCCAGAATAACAGAACAAATTCAATGTGACTGAAACTGCTTCACTCAAATTGATTCTATTATTATTAAAAGGTATAGTGATTCCATAAATAGAGAACTAGTCGTACTACATCTCTACACTTCAATTTAAACTGCAATCAATACAATATGCACATTGTATATGTATAATTTATAATATACATACACACACACACATACATATATACAATCTATAGGTATACATGCCTTGCTTGTATTATGCCATACCATAAGACGAGAAGGTAAGTAGGACACATGCGACTGCCAATGAAACTTACCGAAAGGGAGCTGCAGCAAGCTTTGAGGATGAGAGACTGAAAGAAATCTTGATCTGAACTACTTATAGCCTTGTCGGGCTTGGCAGAACACACAAGGTCTTGACATGATGAATCAAAGATGGAAGCCTGGTTTCTCACTGTGACCCTGCCATGCCGCTTCATAATTCTCCTTAAATGGGCAATAGTTAAACTGTCGCATGCCTGCTTTCTCCTGGCCTTCTTTGATCTCTTGTGAGTTTTAGCATAGCTTTCACCTGAAACTTCATTATGTAACCCCAACAAAACTGCTGCAATCTCCCAACTAGCCCAGCAACAACATGATGATGACCCGTCATCTGCGCAAGCATAGAGAATAGTCATGGAAAACTAGCATTGTCTGATAACTGGACAGGAAACTTTTCAGAGACTAGGACAAGATCTAACTGCCTGTTGCAAGTGAGCTTTTTCCAGTAGCAAAAGAAACTTCATTTAATATGGAAAAAATGGAAACAACCTACCCACCCACCCCACCCCACCCAAAACCCCACAGGGGTTTGGTGTAGTGGTACAAGTGCAGCCTGTGATGTGGGTTTGAACCCTGACAAAAGCCTAGTATTTAAGTGGAGAAGAATAGAGAGCCGGGCCCATCATCCACCAAATTTTGAACCCTGCACAATTGGCCCTGGAGGACTTCTCAGTTATCAAAAAAAGAAAAAAGGAAACAATCTAAATCTCTGCATAGAAAATCCAAATATAAAACCCTGGCAGTCTTCATGAAAATTTATATAAAAAAAAAAAAAAAAAAAAAAAACTCATCGAAGAACTTGGTGGTTTATAAATTTTAAGAAAAAACCACATGACTGAAAAAGTAAAGGAAGAATAACAAGGAGCATCATAAAATCAAGTACAGTTCTTTGATACTGGAGATCAAAAGCTGTGCAACATATACATACAGAACATACCAAAGATAAAACCAGCAAGTGGAATGTCAACACCATATGAATTAGGTCTAGGCTCAGTTCTTGTATGAAGGTATTTGCCTTTCCTGTTGTACTCCAAGACAAGGACATAAATAGCCACAACCTGACATTATTGAGCAAAAAAATAGGATGTCCCATGAGAAGATAAGTCCAACTATCACGCACAAAATGTTAGGCAAAATATTATAGATGCCCTAATAGCCCATGTACACCCTAAAACATTTTCAACTCACTTAGCTTTTATATCTTCAAAATTCGCCTTAGATAGGCATTTCTGTCATATCTATAGAAATACCATTAAAAGCTTTTCCATTTTGTAGAAAACCTAGGGCTTATGATCAAACGCATTTTCTTAAATTACAGTTGGTCAAATACTTTCAATGGATCCTAAAGGTAGTAAAGAAGATACAGGTTCTTCTAACTCTATCAGCATCTATAAATTTCATCCTAGAGATACTATTTAACCCAAGAAACCCAAAGGTTGTTGCACCAAGGAAGAAAGCAACAAAATGACGGAATAAAGGAGATGACGCACATGTGGAAGCTTTGAATATGCAATATGAGCGGTGTCTTGTTAATGCGCTTCTCTTGTTTTCTCATTCTTTTACTTTGAATTATGTGTTTTCTTTTCCACTTGGTTGGTAATGCTCAAGTGATCTTAAATGAGAATAAGTAGAAGAACTAAAAAAGGTTCTTGTTCAGTTCATTCAAATGAAAATTGGAGTGGGCTATACAA
>AWOL01S0076140.1:0-14310 GCA_000715115.1 Nicotiana otophora | reverse complement strand
GCTCAAGAACTGAGCTAAAGTCTCCTGGAGGGCTGGAGTAGCAATAGGGATCTCCGGTGCTGGCCCTCCAGCTGGAGCTGCTGGGGGCTCCTCTGACGCAGCTCTCACAGGTGCTCGGGCTGCACCGCGTGGTCATCCTCTACCCCGACCTCGGCCTCTGGTGGATCTGGCAGGGGGCTCGGGTGCCAGATCATCGATCCTCCCATTGCGGGTCCTCACCATCTGTGAGAAAGAATAGAATAGAATCTTAGAATTTATTTTTTGGTGTCAATAACTCGCACGACAAGGAAATCAAAGAAATGTGATTGTTCTTAACAGTTACATAGCCTCTCGAAGATAAGTACGGACATCTCCGTACTGATCCGCGAGACTCTAATAAACCGGTTTGTGACTCGCGACTCCTACAAACCTAGTGCTTTGATACCAACTTGTCACGACCCAAATTAACCCTCCGTAAGGTGTCGTGATGGCACCTAGTCTTTACGACTAGGTAAGCCTACTTTTGCGAAAAATATAAAAGGAACACAACATTTTAAGGATAAACAACATATTATAAATAGCCAAGAGTAGTCCCACTCGGCATATACAACATAATTTTCCAAGACCCGGAATATCACTAAGTCACAAGCTGCTATAATCTATGTAGCTCTATACAAAAGTCTGAAGATAATAAGGAAAATCTCTAGACAAGGGAGTAAAAGGGGACTCCGAAGATCTGCGGACGCAAGAAGAGGTACCTTGAAGTCTCACAGAATCAGCAGCACATACTAACCCTGAGGCTGATAGCTCGCACCTGGATCTGCACATGAAAAACATGTGCAGGGAAGGGCATGGCCCTACCAGAGTAAATATAATAAATTAAACAGTAAAAGATATAAGTAGAATTTACGGTAACACATTTAAAGCAATTCTCAAAAATTTAATAGTTAAGGGAGCCCTCGGCTCAAAACAAGGTACACACAGTGGGAAATCTCTCGGGATACCGTCCCATAGTTTCAAATGAATATGCAGTACAGGGGGATCTCCCGGAATACGTCTGTAGTCCCAAAGTAAATATGCAATGCTGGGGGATCTCCCGGAATACGTCCGTAGTCCCAAAGTAAATATGCAGTACATGGGGATCTCTCGAAATATGTCCGTAGCCCCAATTTAAATATGCAGTACAGGGGGATCTCCCGGAATACGTCCGTAGTCCGAATTTAAATATGTAATGCAAGATGAAATGGCAGGTATGGCATCGAGTTATACAGTTTATACTGGACACAGATAAGGAAAATAAGGACTTAACTAAACATGATGCACAGAATGTCAATTAGGCAGTTAAAACACGTAAGCATGCTTTTCTAGTCTAAACTACACAATTAAACACATTAGTACAATTAATAAGAGAAGCAATTTATGATTTAAAAAGGTTAAACATGATTTTTGCAATAATAGCCCGTATACGTACTCGTCACCTCACGTACACGGCGCCCACATACCAAATAATATCAAGATATCTTAAGGGGAAAGTCCCCAATACAAGGTTAGGCAAGCCACTTACCTCGAACCGCTCAAATCAACCTGATATCATGTTCTTGCCACGAGTATCCGACTCCAAATGGCCCGAATCTATTCAAAACAGTACAATACCATCAATACGCGCTAATGGAATGAATCCCACAAGAAAAGCTACAACATTAGGCCAAAACCCGAAACTAGCTCAAACCACGTCTCGAAACGCGACAAAATTCACAAAACTAGAAAGTTCATTCACTCACGAGTCTAACCATATCAAATTTACTAAAATCCGACACCAAATGGTCCTACAATCCACAATTCAAACTCCCAAATCCCTAGTTTCTAACTTCAAATTTCCACGTTAAATACACATTAACTAGGTAGGAAAATACATGGCAATGCAATATTATTGACCAAAAATAAGCACAAGGAACCTACCTCAAGAAATTCCTCGAAAATGCTCTCAAAATCGCCCTAACCCGAGTTTGCAAAGCCAAAAATGATAAAAATTGCGAAGCCCTTCGGTTTTAATCACTTCCCAGGTATTTCCGCACCTGCGAAAATTGGGTTCGCACCTGCGGGTGCGCTTATGCGGAAAAATGTGCGCATCTGCGCAACTCACTTACCCCCTCTGCCTTTGCACCTGCGACGAAAGGGCCGCATCTGCGCCCTCGCGCCTGCGGAGTCCCTTCCGCTTCTGCGCATGTGCGAACATCCTTGCGCATTTGCAGGCTTCGCAGATGCGAAAACTTCCTTGCACCTGCGATCCCAGGCCAACTCTCGATTAATCTCATCTGCGCTTCCATCTCCGCATGTGCGGCTCGCGCACCTGCGATCTCTTTTACACAGGTGCGAAAACACCAGAACCAACAAAGTTCAGAAATTCCTTTAAGTCCAAGTTTTCACCCGTTAAGCATCCGAAACACACCCGGGGCCCCCGGGACCTCGACAAAATATACCAACCAATCCTAAAGCACCATACGAACTTAGTCGAGCTCTCAAATCCCATCAAACAACGCTAAAATCACGAATCACCCCTCCAATTCAATTTTAAAGAACTTGAAACTTCAAAATTCTACAACCGATGTCGAAACCTATCAAATCACGTCCGATTGACCTCGAATTTTGTGCACAAGTCATAATCAACACTACGAACCTACAACCACTTTCAGAATCGGAAAACGACCCTGATATAAAAAATTCCACTACCGGCCCAAAACTCCAAAAATTCTACTTTCGTCATTTCAAGCCTAAATGAGCTACGAACCTCCAAAACACAATCAGAACACGCTCCTAAACCCAAAATACCTAACGGAGCTAACGGAATCGATGAAATTCCATTTCGGAGTCGTCTTCACATAGTTCCGATTACGGTCCGAATCCTAGGGCTTAAGCTCTCATTTGGTGACTAAGTGTCCCAAAATACTCCGAAACTCAAAACCAATCATCCCGGCAAGTCACAATAGCAGAAAAATATGAAGGGAAAGCAGTTAATAGGGGATCAGGACTATTACTCTCAAAACGACTGGTCGGGTCGTTACAAATTTAATCTTCATACCTAAGTACCAAATCTATTTTTAAATCATATTTTTAAGTCTTATAATGAACACCTAACTGATATAAATAGCCATAAATTAACACATTGAATGTTAGTGGACTTCGACGTCGAGTTTTTGAAAGCCAGTAGTTTAGTTCTTTGTTTCTAAGTTCAAACAACAAATTTCAACAATGGGTAGGCCTATCTAACGGGAGGGTATTGGGTTCTTAAGAGGACTGAGTACGAGGAGGGTACTGGTAATGGGGGTCCCTTAAGGGACTTTCGTTAATGGCATTTAAGGCTACGGGGTAGGGATACTTTTACAGATACCCTATCAGTAGCCCTACCGGTCCTGGGGGTACTTAAGGGGGTGATATGGGTACTTAGGGGTATTTTTAAATTAAATTTTTTAAAAATATTATATTTAAATACAAACAAACTTTAATGGATGAAACAAATTCAATACTTTTATTTCAATACATATAAAATAAAATTACATATATTTTTTGAATGATTTACGGAATATTTCAATAACTTCTATTGCTTCTTTGCTTGAAGTTGATAGCACTTGTTCTTCTGCGTCCCCACTGTCTCCGATAGATAGTATTCACTATAGGCATCGTCGTCTTCTTGAATTATTTCTGGAAGGCCAAGTTTCTTCTCTTCAAATATTTCAGCAAGTCTTCATTTCCTTCATCATCGCAAACATTATTTCTAACAGTTGTTCTAGAAAAAACTTGAAAAGCAGGATTATACATTTCTTGTTTGTAACGCCCAACCCGGACTAGTTATGATTTATTGCAAAATGGGGACTCTCCTCCTTAGCATTACCATTAGTCAATCTATTACATACTTTTTTTACCAGTTTAGGAGCCATTTTTATTAATAAATAATTAAAATTATAACAAATAGCAACACAAGTATACCAAAAATAAATGCGAAACTTAATACCCTTCCCGATCCCCTCTGCCCAAATCCCCTACTCCTGATCCGGGTCGGTGCCGGTACCGTTATGGACCGGCACCGGTTCGATTAATACCCTTCCCTTAGACAACCCTAACGATGGGTAATAGTAATTGCTTTGATTTCCAGCTCTGTCACACACCCAAACTCAGATTTAAATGTTCGTCGTTTCTATTTCGAATCCAAACCAATTCAGGAAAGAACGTGAAAGATAGAGCATGAGAGAGAGAGAACTGGGTTTGGATTTTGTGGGATAATCATTGTACCAAGAAGAAAGTTTGTTCTGAGAAGTGAATTGAAGAACATGTTTGGTTCAAAAAATTGGGGCGGGTAGAAATTAATCCGAATTAGGGTGCCACGTGTCCCAATGAATAATACCAGCACATTAAAAAATAGAACTACACAATATTACGTTAGTCACGGGGATAATTGTAGTTCGAAAGATTACGTTGTATGCAATTTTGTACCAAAAAGTGAATGATGGGTAAAAGTAAATCATTCACCAAATGATAGGAGTATTTTTAGCCCTTTTCCGTAAAATTATTAAGAAAACCCCGTCAATTAACCTATTGCGCCGGTCGGTCGATTTTTGTTATCGGTAATCTTTTCATGTTTGATTGAATTTTTTTTTTAATACTAGATAAGACCCTTTTTAGTAGCGAGTGTAATCAATGCTGCTAATATTCGCTTCCTTAGACCTAAATACTACGACTATTAATATATTTATTTAAAATAATATCTATATGTCACGATCCAATTCCCATTATAGGTTGTGATGGCACCCAACGTCGCCGCTAGGCAAGCCAACGATGAACTATCCATTTGATTATTCATTTTAATATTTTTAAATTCATTGATTTTATTTAATAAGGAAACAAATAGTCGGTGATCGTAGTAATGTAAAACATAAACTAAACATGAGAGTAAAGTAGTGAATTTAATAATCAAACACCATAAGTATTTACTAGAATTTTCCAAAATCCAATGTCACAAGAGCACGAGCATCTAGTAGAATATACAAAACACCCTATAACTACTGTCTGAAATAGAATAGACAGAAATAACAAATACAACAAGAGGAGGCTCTGGATGCTGCAGAATGGAGCATGAGAAGTAGCTCACTACTAAGCTTTCAGGTAATGCGGATGCACGCCTGGACGAACACCAGATGTACCTGCCTCAAAACCTGCACAATTTGTGCAGAAGTGTAGCGTGAGTACGTAAATAATGTGTACCCAGTAAGTATCTAGTCTAACCTCGAGGAAGTAGTGACGAGGGGTCGACATCGACACTTACTAGTGGTCAATATACATAAAGTGCAAGAATTATAAATAGGCATGAAATACAACGGAAGTAATGGAATAAGAGGTAATAAATAGGTGATTCTTTAACAAAATAACAAGCTAAACGTTCCCAAATATCACATGCTGATCTTAACAAGTAACGGCCAACACGTAATTACAATTTCTCAAGTCATGAAGGACATATCTAGCATAATCGAACTCTTAGCGACAACACGCACGAGTTATGACGAGGTCGTACGGCCCGATCTATAACAATCATGTACATACATTACCGAGGTCGTACGGCCCAATTCATGGATACATCACATTATATAAAAATATTTCTGAGGCGTTCGGCCTGATCCACAGGAATAGGAAACTGCTTTGGACTATGAATTATGCGTTTACAACCCCAAGGTAAGCCCATAAAGGAATATAAACTCTCCATCAATAGTTAAACATTCCGCTAAATTTCCAAGTCCTGAAACTCGGTCTAACATAATCTTTAATCAAATTTTACTTATTAACAAAAAAATTTAAAGTAACGACTTGGTATGATATTGATGGACTATTGAGTTAAATACTTGGAAGGGAATTTTGTGCTTTGATTGCTTGAGGACAAGCAATAGTTTATGTTTGGGGGTTTGATTAGTTGGTAATTTACCAACTTATCTCATCTTTAATCTTAGATGTTTGCTATATTTGGTTGATAAAATAGTGTGGTTAATGTCGTTTACTTCTATTTTATAGGTTTTATGTAATTTAGAAGTGATCGGGAAGAAACCAAGCAAAAACAAGTCAAAAGGAGCTCAAAAGCATAAATCTTGAAATTGGCCTCAGGTGTCGCAAATGCGAGCGGAAGCTTGCAATTGCGAAGTCAACCATGCTAGTCAACGTTCGCAGATGCGAGTAGCAGCTCGCAATTGCGAAGTCAACCAAGTCATGCAATGTTCGCAAATGCGAAATGAGGGCCCCAAATGCGAAGTCAAACCAGACAGTCAACCTTCGCAAATGCGAAGTCCTCCATCGCAAATACAATCTTCAGTAGAAAATCCAAGGTTCGCAAATGCGAACATTCCTTCACAAATGCGAAGGTCGTGCTTCAGTTCTGAGCACTTCTGTAATTTTACATTTTTTGTCTCCAAGCCCTTTAATACACGACCTAGCTCATTTATAAAATATCTTTGGCTAATCTCTGGACATCTTTGACATCTCTTGACTAGAGAACACAAGTTTTGGAGCTAGAGTTCTTTCACACACACTTGGGTCTTGAAGATTTGAAGCTTTTGGTTGAGAATTTCTTACCCATTTATGTTCATTTCTTCATTTTCTTGCTTTATATTGAATATCTAAGTGTGTAGTATTTCTTTCAACACTTGAATCTTGTTTATAGAAATATTCATATTTAAAGTGTGGATTAAATATCTTATTGTGCTTATGTATTAAATGATTTTTTATTTATTATGAAGTGAGTTATTGTTTCTTTAATTATTCTTTTTCTTTAGTGTTTCCAAAGGGATTAGCTAACCCTAGGACTCGCCCATTTACTTGAATTAATTTTGAGAAAGATAATTTGGTGTTGGAAAAGATTAATTAACAAGAACTTGAGGCGTTAACCCTCACTTTATAGATTCTACCTAGGGATAGGACTGAACTACTTGTAGCCATATTCGGGTGTGCTTAATCTCTTAATTATTTTAGGGATAATTTAATTAGGAAGTGTTGTTAGTCTTCGGAAGAAGCTAATATAGAATTACTACCCGAGGCTAATTAACATAAACTCGGTCATATTTATAAAATCGTGAAATACATTGGATCGTTACTTGAGTGTAATTCCCAATGCATCCATGCTTGTAGCCATTGATCAGTTTACTTGCTTTATAGGTTAGTTTATATTTTTGTAATTAGTTATAAATATTTTCTCAAAACCTTTCTAAGTGTTTGGCTTAGCATAATAAGTGATAATTCTCTTACACGCCTAATCGCCTACATATTGTTCTATGTGGGATTCGACCCCGACTTATAGTTGGTTAAATTATATTGCATGCGACCATGTCCATTTACTTTTTAGTAGTGAATTTGGACATCATCAAAATTGGTGCCGTTGCTGGGGAATAATTTGGCGTATTTAGGTTGTTTGAGAAGTAAGCGTACGTGCTTTGGTCCAAACTTTTGAATATTTATGTAATTTTCTTATATTTGATTGTTTTCTTGTTCATTTTCTTGTTTATTTTCATAAGTTTTGAAAAATGGCATCATGTAATGAAAATTGGTCGGATGGTAGTTGTTCATACTTTGATGACCCTTGTCCTTATTGTGGAGGACCACACTCGTGGCAAAATTCTTTAAATTCTCCCTGAGGCGAATTGTGCGCACAATCTCAAACCCATGAGTAGAGTATTTGTGATAAGTGTAGCGGTCAAAATGGCCATTGGGTTAATTGTGCTTATTTGTCCTTCCCTTCCCAGATCCCCCACTATGATGATTCTAATTTTTGTGATGACAAGTATAGGGATATGGTAGTGGAAGAAATTGAGCATGGTAAAAATGGAGAGTTTAAGCTCATGATGGAATGCCTACTTGAGGGGGGAAACAAAGAGCAAAATGCCTTGGAGGAGCTTTTGAAAAATAGTCTCTAAAATGATTTGGCGTTTGAAAGGTTGAACTCACAAATGAGAGAAATGCTTGAAACTTTGAAGGTCCAAAAAGCCTCGGAAGTGAATGATAGCCAAGAACCTTCCTTAGAGGTTGAAGCCGAAAATCCTTCTTTGGCACTTGATCCAAATCAAGAAGAACTCTCAAGTGCTCAAAATGAGAGGATGATGCTCATGTTGGAGACCATTCTTGAAAATGAGGAGAATCACAACTTGGCACTCGAGGACTTGAAACAAGTTCTGACTCAAAATGATGAGCATATCCGCACTTTGGAAGCTCAAATGAAAATATTGGTTGAGGCTCACCATGCCCACCAACTTGAGAGTGTGGAAAGAGCTCAAGAAAAGTCCAACTTCAAGGAAGAAAGTGAGCTTTATTTTGAGGAATCAAGAATTGAACATCCGCCAACCGATTCCATGCTTGTTAGTGGTGCCAAGTAAAATATGGAATTAGAGTCAACCGATGTAGTTGAAACAATGGTTGAAAATGACTCTAATTCGGGGGACCAAGAGGATATCAAAATCCGGAACGAATTACAATTTGGAGGCTTGATGTCACATTCCAAACATTTCTCAACTTTGGAATTATGTGGTGATATGGGAATTGAACTACACGAGTCAATGAGGGATTGCGAAGAGGAGAGGCAAGGGCCATACATCTTATAATTTGAAGGCACAAGAAGGCAAAATGGCATTCCTCACATGAAAGCCAAGAAATGCAAAATGAAGCAAATGGCATGTGGCTTGATCATCTACTTACCACCCCCCGTCGCTCGTGGTCACAAACTTGATTCCAAGTTAGGTTCCCTGTATCTTTCAAGTGGCGAGAAAAGTGGTAAAGTTGATTCGCGTCGTGTCACGACGCTAAATGCGGCGCTTGGTGGGAGGCAACCCATCGTTTTCAATGTTTTAGTCATTTTTAACATTTTTATTTTGTTTTTAAATTTTTCTTTTTAGAATAGTTAATTTTGTTATTTCTGATCAATATACCAAGTTTCAGAAAGTTTGGAAGTGCCCGGGACACAAAGTAAGGAGATTGGACAGTGAAAAAAAAATAAAAATTAGGCCCGGGCCTCTGATTTCGCAATTGTGAACAGAGGTCCGCATTTGCGAACAGCTAGCCCACCGCAAAATTAAAGAATTAGTTGCAATTGCGATCACTGCTTTCATCATTCGCAATTACGAACTCTCAGTCGCAATTGCGACTTCTGAGGCACTTAAATGGGGTTTTGCTGAACATTTAACAAAAGTTCCCAAAAATATTTTAGGCTTTAAAATTGAACGACTGATATCTTACTCACTCTCCAACTCTCAAGTTCCACCATTTCTCACTCACTCTTAATTGCAAGTATCAAGTTACAAATGCTTACTCTTTGTGCTCTTCATGATTTGTAGTATCTTCTTCTTCTTCTTCTTCTTATTCTTCTTCTTCTTCTTCTTCTTCTTCTTTTTCTTCTTCTTCTTCTTCTTCTTCTTCTTCTCTCCTTTATCTCTCAACAGTTAGGGTTCAAAGTTGGTCATTTTCTTTTGTACAAAATTATTTGAAACAATGGTCAAATCATGTGTTAATTTCTGGGTGAGGTTAGTTGAGAGTGTGAACTTATTTCTTTGTTTGAAAAATGGGAAAGTCTGAGTACCCATAGCTTTGTTAAAATAGGAGTGATTTTGTGTGCTTACTATGTGTTCGATGAAAGGACCGAATGAAATTCTTGGCCGAATCATTGAAATTTCTTCAATTTGTGGTTGTGTGTGAAGTTTATTGCATGCTTTTGTGCCTAAAAACTGATTGGACTCTTTAAAAGTGTGATTTTGGTCAAACATTTTGGGGCTGGACTGTTCTGGGTTTGAAGAGCTCATGGGGACAATGGCACCGAAATTGCAATACTCTTTTCGCATTTGTGATAATTCGTATTTGCGATGAGGTTAACGCAATTGCGAAAACCATTAGACCTGGCAATTTTTGAATTTGCGATAATTGTTTCGCAATTGCGATTTCTAGGGATTCCTGCTGCCTTTGCAATTGCAAAGAAATTGTCGCAATTGCGACATCAGAGAGTAGGCTTCTGCTGAACTGAAAATCCTGAAATTGTTTCTAAGGCTGGGTTTGTCTGTCCAATCATTTCTTTGTCATATTGGACTCAATTTGCAATATATTTTATAGCCATACCACGTTTTCACTCTAATACTTTGTTTACAGGTACCATAAGCTGAAAATGAGCTCTAACTCTGACGATGTCATGACCCCAATTCACCCTCCGTAGGATGTCGTGATGGAACCTAGTCTTACAATTTGCGGAATACCATAGTATAAAACTGAAGTCCAATTCTCAACACATGAAATAAATATAAAACTGCAAATCAATAATTACAACTCCCAAAACCCGGTGGAAATAAGTCACAAGCTTCCAAGAGCAAATACTACGTGTCCTTATACATCGGAGTCTAAAGAGAATAAAGAAAACAATATAGTAAGGATAGAGGGGGACTCTGAGGTCTGCGGACGCTGGCAGATATACCTTGAAGTCTCCACGTGCGGTCCAACTCACTGGTATCTGGTCTGGTGGGAAGAACCTGGACCTGTACAAAACGATGTGCAAAAGTGTAGTATAAGTATACCACAACGGTACCCAGTAAGTGCCAAGCCTAACCTCGATAGAGTAGTGACAAGGTCAGGTCATGTCCCTACTGGTTTAAAAGAAAAGTAAGGCAGAAGATATAATAATATTTTGAAATGACTGAGAATTTAAACAATAAGAAGTGTCAGAAAATATCAGTACATCAAATAGAGGTAGACAGCAGGGGCACTCCCGAGGTACCGTCTCGTAGTCCCAAATGTAAATATGCACGGTAGGGGGGATCTCTCGAGCTACCATGTCGTAGTCCCAAAGTAAATATGCAAGACATGGGGATCTCCCGGGTAAACGCCTCGTAGTCCCAAAGTAAATACGCAGTACAATGCGGATCTCTCGAGTATACGCCTCGTAGTCCCAAAGTAAATATGCATTGTAGGAGGATCTCCTGAGGAACCGCCTCGTAGTCCAAAAGTAAATATGCAGCAGATAACCAAAGGAACAATGAATTTTTGGAAAGAAAACTTACAGTTAATGTTTTTAATTTAAATCAAGGGAAGCAGGTAATTCAACTAAGCATGTTTCACAAATTTGCAAATAAGGGTTAAGGCACGTAGACATGCGGTACTAGGCTAAACATGATCACTACATATGCTAAGGTAACTCAATTAAGGAATTTAAAAGAAAACATCTCCACAAGAACCAAAATTTCAAGTCATTTACCTCAAATCTCGCTCAATCAATCGGTAAGAATGCCTTTCCCTCGACTTTCCAGCTCGGATCGGCTCGAATCTAGCCAAAATTAATTTCATACTATAAATATAACTATAAGAAACTAATTTAAATAATGAAACTACGACTTAAGCAAAGAATTGAAAATTTGACCCAAAAGGTCGACCCGAGCCCACATCTTGGAATCGGGTAAAAGTAATAAAATTACGAACACCCATTTGATCACGAGTCCAACCATACCATTGTTTTTCAAAATCCGACACCAAATCGCCACTGAAAACCTCAAATTAAACTGTCCAATTCCATAGCCGCAAGCTCCCTATTTTCACCTTAAATACACACTAACTAGGTAGGAAAATCAATGAGAAAACAAGATTATTGCTCAAAAATAAGCACAAAGGACTTACCTCAAGAAATCCCTCGAAAATGCTCTCAAATATTGCCAAACCCAACCTCAAAATGTTTAAAATGAGCAAACATCGCGAACCCTTGCATTTAAGTGTTCTACCTAGCATTCTCGCTTCTGCGGCACCACTTTTGCGGTCCGACACTCGCATCTGCGGGGGCGCTTCTGCGCAACAAAACCTGCTTCTGCGGACCAGCCTCAAACTTCAGCGTCCGCTTCTGCGACCCTCCAAGCGCAGGTGCGAGTCTGCACCTGCGGAACGCCCTCCGCATCTGTGCTCCATAGCCCCTAGTCAAATCCTTTGCATCTGCGCAACACGGTCTGCACCCGTGAGCTCGCACCTGCGATCAAAGCTCTGCAGGTGCGGTTACGCCAGCAGAGTCCTGCTTCAGCCATGCACCAATTCCATTTTTCGATCTGTTATCCATCTGGAATCCACCCGAGGCCCCTGGACTTCAACCAAACATACCAACAAGTCCTAAAACATCATACGAACTTAGCCGAGCCTTTAAATCACATCAAAACAATGCTAAAAACATAAATTGCGCATCGATTCAAGCCTAATGAACTTTAAAACTTCAAACTTCTACCTCCGATGCCGAAACCTATTAAATCACGTCCAATTGACCTCCAATTTTACACACAAGTCATAATTGACATTACAGACCTACTCCAGCTTTCGGAATTGCAATCCGACCCCGATATCAAAAAGTCCACTCACGTTCAAACTTCCCAAAAATCATCAAATTTCCAGCTTTCGTCAATTGGCGTTAAAATGACCTACGGACCTCTAATTCAACATCCGAAAACACTCCTAAGAACAAAATCACCCTACAGAGCTATTAGAACCATCAAAACTCTATTCTGGTATCGTCTTCAGACAATTCAACCTATGGTCAATTCCTACGACTTAAACTCCCCTTTTTGTTAAGGACTATATGCTCCATTTCACTCCGAAACCAAAGACAAATCCTCCCGGCAAGTCATAAAACCCAAAAAGAAATAGAGGAAGCAATAAATAGGGGTTCGGGGCTAATTCTCTCAAAATAACCGGTCGGGTCGTTACATCCTCCCCCTCTTAAAACAAACGTTCATCCTCGAACGAGTATAGAGACATACCTGAAGTGGTGAAAAAATGAGGATAACTGTTGCGCATATCATGCTCGGTCTTCCAAGTCGCCTCCTCAATCGGATGACCCCTCCACTGAACTTTCACAGAAGCAATGTTCTTTGACCTCAACTTTCGAACCTACCTGTACAAAATGCCCATTGACTCATCAACATAAGATAGATCCTTGTCCAATTGGACTGAGCTGAAGTCAAACACATGAGATGGATCGCCGTGATATTTTCAGAGCATGGAAACATTGAACACTGGATGAACTGCAGAGAGACTAGGTGGCAGTGCAAGTCTGTAAGCCACCTCTCCAGCCCTCTCAAGAATCTCAAAAGGCCTGATATACCTAGGTCTCAACTTGCCCTTCTTTTCAAACCTCATAACACCCTTCATGGGAGAAACCCGGAGCAAGAACCGCTCCCCAACCATGAATGCAATGTCGCGAACCTTCCGATCCGCATAACTCTTCTGCCTGGACTGGGCTATAAAAAGTTGATCCTGAATCAATTTAACTTTCTCCAAGGCATCCTGAACCAAGTCTGTACCCAATAGCCTAGCGTCGCTCAGCTCGAACCAACCCACTTGAGACCAGCACCGTCTACCATACAAAGCCTCATACGGCGCCATCTGAATGCTCAACTGATAACTATTGTTGTAGGCAAACTCCACTAGTGGCAAAAATGGATCCCAAGCGCCCCCAAAATCAATCACACTCGCACGAAGCATATCCTCCAATATCTGAATAGTGCGCTCGGACTGTCCGTCCGTCTGAGGGTAAAATGTTGTACTCAGCTCCACACAAGTACCCAACTCACACTGTACGGCTCTCCAGAATTGTGATGGAAACTGCGTACCCCCGTCAGAGATGATGGATACCGGTACGCCATGAAGTCTGACGATCTCACGGATGTAAACCTGAGCCAGCTGCTCTGAAGAGTAAGTAGTAACCACAGTAATGAAATGAGCTGACTTGGTCAATCTATCCATAATCACCCAAACTGGATCGAACTTCCTGAGTCTGTGGGAGCCCAACAACGAAATCCATAGTGATACGCTCCCACTTGAACTCTAGAATGTCCAACTTCTGAAGCAATGCACCCGGTCGGTGATGCTCATACTTCACCTGCTGATAATTTAGGCAACAAGTGACATATTCCACTATGTCCTTCTTCATCCGCCTCCACTAATAGTGCTGCCTCAAATCTTGATACATCTTCGCGGCACCTGAATGAATGGAGTACCACGAACTGTGAACTGTGAGCTTTCTGGAGAATCAACTCACGCAATCCATCTACATTAGGCACACATAGCATGCCCTTCATCCGTAATACACCATCATCTCCAATAGTGACTTTCTTGGCATCCACGTGCAAAACCGTGTCCTTAAGGAGAAGAAGATGTGGATCATCATATTGGCGTAAGTTAGTCGACGTACATCCAAGAAGAGATTATCTTTGAGATGATAAGAAGTTAATCCTTTTGGTTTTAAACAATACAAGGGTGTATAAGAGTGGTTAACAAGTATTAGAAGTTAAACGAATCAAGGAT
>AWOL01S0076118.1:24886-108261 GCA_000715115.1 Nicotiana otophora | reverse complement strand
TGAATAATATATCAGTTTCTCTCTATACTTATCTTTACTTTACTGTCTTTATTTTATAACACCTTAATTGTTTTAGATAAATAATATAGCCTTCAATCAAGTGCATTGTTTATTTTTTTGGCCGAGAAATTATAAATTACGTGCACTCTGGTTAAGGGGTTTAGTCGAATTCATTGAGAAATCCTTGTATATATAAGAAAAATCAGTGGTTAAACAAAATGAAAATGAAAAACGGAGATCATTTGGACCGGTGGCAAAGAACTTTGTATACGGCCAAAATCGGGCTCACCCCTTGCTTGACTAATCGAGACTGGAATATGATAAGGACCAACCTCGAGTCATATCAAACCGATGTGTGAAGTTATATCACCAAGCTCGAGACCCCAGGAGCGAACAAAATCGAGATCGAGGGAAGTTTGCTGAGCCGGATAACGGAAAGACGAAATATCCACAATCAAGCGTGGATCACAGCGGAGATCTCGACATATATCAAGGATAGGCCGATTAATTAGCCAATCATGAGATTTCTTACTTCATATAGAACTGTACCAAGAGTAGGACTCCCCTACTATATAAAGGAGGTCTGATCATTTGTAAAATACATGACATTTACGCAACATAAAGCCATACACTGTCTTTCATTATCTTGTTATTCTGTTCTTATATCAGTTGAAACTTCTCTTGGTTCAAGAAGTGATCGAACTCGAGGGCCAAGGCAATTCAATTTGTTTGGTTTGCATTTATTTCCTTTATCGTCAAATTCAGTATTAATATATTCTCTTAATTTGTGCCAGGTTATATTACGTATCCTTAAAACCGCGTATAAATTCAATTGTTATCCGTTTTTAGGGTAAACAGTTTGGCACCCACCGTGGGGCTAAGGATAATAGTGATTTCCTGGTACTAACTTTCGTAACACACACTATTTTATACTTGTTCTTGTGAGTATCTTTGATTCCAGGATCAAAATGTCGAACTCTCAAACAGCACCCGTACACATGGATAATGACTTCGGTCACCATGACGAGAATGACAACATAGCACCAGGGAACGACGTACCTCCAGTTGGCCTCGATGGAGTTCCGGCTATAGATCTGATCAACGTCAGCTCGCATGTAGCCATCAATGCAAATTTGGTCGTCGATCCCGAGAGTAGCATCCATAGGGATGTTCGATCGGCCGCTCAGAGCACACATGGCGGCGAAGAGGGCGGAATCAACCTTTGGATGATCTTCAAGATGTTTCAGGCTCAACAAACCGCAATAGCCCAGCTCCAAAACCAGAATCATGCACCAAACAGGATCGAGCCCGAGCTGTCCCAGGAAGTTGATCACAGGGTCGAATCGGTGTCAAGAAAATCAAACGGGAATGAATCGGAGGCCGATCCCGCAATCATGAAGATGCTAGATGAACTAACGAAATGAATTGAGTCGGGGGGAAAGAAGATCGAAGCAAACGACAAGAAGATGGAAACTTATAACTCCAGGGTTGATCAAATCCCGGCGGCACCACCAATATTGAAGGGTTTGAATTCCAAAACGTTCGTACAAAAACCTTTCCCCCCGAGCGTGGCTCCCAAACCGATCCCCAAGAAATTCCGCAGGCCCGAGATTCCTAAGTACAATGGGACGACCGACCCAAACGAGCATGTCACCTCTTACACATGTGCAATTAAAGGGAGTGATCTAGAGGACGATGAGATCGAATCCGTGTCACTGAAGAAATTCGGGGAGACCCTGTTAAAGGGACCCTGTCATAACGACTGGTCGGGTCATTACAGTTCAAGATTTCACTCAAGGACTAAATGTATGAAGCTCAGTGGCTTCACAACAGTTGAAGCAAAACTTGTTTGAATACCCGGTTGTTACCTGGGCCGATGTACATAATCGATATCAATCGAAGATTAGAATCGAAGACGACCAGCTGGGGGATCCTTCCGGGTCCGTTTATCCTATCAGGCCTTGACAGAATCAAGAGGGACATTGATCGAGAACCAAGGTTGAACAGGGATCAATACCAGCCATATAATGGAGATCGTAGGAGCAACGGATCTGGGCGCAACCCTGTACGAAGTGAAAGGAGAAATGATCGAGGCTAGGGCTCTCGAGGGCTCATGAGCAAGAATGGTTTCGACAGGCATACCGGACCTAAAGAAGCACCACGATTATCAGAATATAACTTTAATATTGATGCATCCGCCATCGTATAGGCTATCGGACACATCAAAGATACTAAATGGCCTTGAACTCTGCAGACCGATCCAGCCCAGAGAAATCCCAGCCAAATGTGTAAGTATCACAGAAAGGAAGATTGCAGGCAGTTGAGAGAAGAAGTAGCCGAGTTATTCAATGACGGGCACCTTCGGGATTTCTAAGTGATCAAGCCAAGAATCATTTCAGAAACAGATATTCCAACAAACAAAACGAGCAAGAAGAACCTCAATACGTCATCCACATGATTGTCGGAGGGGTCGATGTTCCCCAAGGTCCAGTGTTAAAACGCACCAAGGCCTCAATCACAAGGGAAAAACGAACTCGGGATAACGTACCAGAAGAAACCTTGTCCTTCAACGATGAAGACGCAGAAGGAATCATGCAACCTCATAACGATGCACTAGTAATATCTGTACCCATGAATAAGACTCGAGTTCAATGTGTGTTAATTGATCTAGGTAGTTCATCCAACATCATTCGATCAAGTGTCATAGAACATCTCGGCCTATAGGACTAAGTTGTACCCGTAACCCGAGTGCTAAACGGATTCAACATAGCTTGTGAGACTACTAAGGGCAAAATAACTTTGCCAATAAACGTGGCCGGGACCATCCAAGAGACCACGTTCCATGTGATCTAGGGCGACATGAAGTATACACCCTCTTCGGAAGACCATGGATCCACAACATGAGGGCAGTGCCCTCAACCCTTCATCAGGTTTTAAAATTCGGGACACCAGAGGGAATCGGAACAATTTACGGGGAGCAACCCGTCGCAAAGGAAATGTTTGCCATTGAGGAATTGATTCCAGTACTCTCATCGACAAAGAGGTCAAATTTGAAGGGAAAACAGGAAGCCAAATAGCAATCACAGATGCCGGTCTCGACCCAACTAGAGAAGCAGGGGACTGACGGAGATGATGATTATGGGGTCCCTCTTCATAGTCCCCGATGCTCTGATGCCACTAAATCAACGGTAGAAGAGCTGGAGCAAGTCATAATAATCGAACATCTTCCCGAACGAAAGGTATACCTGGGCATGGGGTTAACTCCCGAGCTCAGGAAAACACTTATTCAATTTCTTACAGCTAACATGGATTGTTTTGCTTGGTCCCATCTCGACATGACAGAGATCCCACCGTAACATTAAATTAGGCTTGTTTAGGATTGATTTCTAGGATTATCTGACAGGTGGATAGGCCCAGTTACAGGGAAAACTCTGCCGAAAGTTTTAAGAATTTGTAAAGATAGTCAAATTTTAAGGGTCATAAGTAAGTTGAGATTTTCAAAAGAAAGTATAAGACCCATGTAGTCATAAGTACCTATACATAATAGTTGGAGGTAAAAGGATAGTAAATCAATTATTAGAAATGACTTTTAAAATATTCGAGGACGAATGTTCTTAAGTGGGGGAGAATGTAACACCCCGAAATTTTTTGAAATACTTAAACGCTATAAAGAAAGTTGATGTGTGCTAATTATATTATTTTGTATGAAGACAAGGGCTATTATAAGTATGATATCAATTGATCGTGATAATATATGTATAAGGTGCATTAAAAATAGTTTATGGTCTAAGAAGAGCCCCAAGGCTAAGTCAAGTTGAAAATTTTATGATGGGATAAAGTTTCAAGTGAGTTCACACAAGATCCTATTTCAAACGCATGCTTCTACCAAAACATAACTACTTAGGACGTGATCTACCTATAAAATTAAAACCCTTTGAGTCTAGTTTCTAACTCTTCAAACTGTTTGTCATTTGGATACTCCTACAAGAAGTTATGACCAAATTACCAAAGGCTGGAAAAATGTGATTCTGCGGTCAGATGTTCGACCAAATAATCATTATGCAATCGCAAAACTGCCTCTGCGACCGAAAAACTAGTCACAGAATGGACCAGTATAGCCAAACTTTTGGCACCGATTTTGCGGTGCATTGTGCGATCCGCATAGCTATTCTGCGGTCCATTATGCGACCTCAGACCTGATTTCAGAGGGTTAATTTTTTTATTTTCATAACCCGACCCTATTTTGATAAATAAGCTTTGGGGCTTATTTTGGGGCAATTATCTGAGGTTTTTTTTAGAGAGAAGTGAGAGTGTTCTAGAGAGAGGAAGTAGATGAAGTGTTTTGTTCATCAACATCTTGTTCAAGCCTTGAAATCCAACAAGGAAATCTCACAAAATCTTCACTCAAGAGGTAAGATTCAAACCCCTAGTCTTCAATTTTGAGTTTGGGGTAAAAGATTGGTGATTAGGAGTATGATTCTTGGGTGTAAGAGTATTATGTATATATGCTTGTACCAATAAGGTTTGTGTGAAGATTGTTGAGTTCAAATAAGTAAAGATTGGGTTGAGGAGTGAAGTAAATCTTGTAGAAGAACCTTGTAGTTAAATTTGCACACCTAGTGTTTGATAAAATACTCAAATGAGCTAAAACCATGAATACCTTTCTAATTTGTGTTCAATTTTATTATGTCTCATAGTATATTGGGATTGCTAGAATTTCTATAACATTGCAGTAATTTAAGAAAAGCTCAAAGCAAGGTATGTTGGATAAACCTCTTTCCTAGAATTGAATCCCATAATGTTCTTGTAAGTCCCGAGTTATTCTTTATAAATCAACTATTCCGAATAAGCTTTGTGTTGAAAGATATATGTTTGAAATGTGTTTCGGATGCACTTATCATATGATGTTATCCTTCGGGAATGTGTTCAAGAATGATATGTGTATCAAAATGTTATGGCTTTGAGTCGTGTTCCAAATGAATGCTAGTTTACCGAATTGTGTGAGAAAAACTCGACATGCTTAAGACACTAAATTTATCATATGTGTTGTGTACCTAAAGTCATGATTTGAAATGCCTTATTGTTGATAATATATAAAGATACTCGAAACAGAAATAAAAGAGTGGTGATATGAAGTGTGGCCACTGTACCAAGAATGAAAGTTATACTTGTGGCCAATGGTGCCAAAGAAATGAAATGACGTGAGAAAGGTTAATAAATGAGATTTTATTCAACTGTTCCAAAATAACTTCAGAATTAGAATTGCCTAAAAGATTATGTACTCAAGTCATTCCCATATGTGGCTGTTTTAACTAATGCTATACTTTGTGAGTATTTTCAATGTGTTTTGCGTTCTTACATATTCGTGAGTGAAAATTGTGTATTGCCCTTTTTGGGAAAGGTATTTTAAGAATATTCTATATGATGATGTTCATGATGATAACCCTTGAAAGTAAAGAAATGACAGTGCAGAATATGATATATGGCCACAGTGCTATGAATGAAGAATAATATGTATGGCCAACGGAGCCAATAAAATAATGATGTTGTAAGTAATTGAAGGTAATTGTGAAGTGATATATGGTGTGAAAGGTTAATATATGAACGTATTTATACTTTTGTTTCCAATGTGTTATATTCCCCTACGTTCGTGCGAGTTAAGGCTATGATGTTCCTAAATATTCTAAATGCTCTTAATGTTCTATGATCACCCATGGCAAGTACAAGTAAGTGATAGTATGAACATGAAATATGGTCATTGCCTAAATGAGAATTATGAAGTGTTGTATGTCCCAATGGTTTTCGCTATAGTTGTATGCTTATGAAATAATGTATGTAAATGACTTCGATTATTAAGTCCCCAAGAGTCATGAACCTAGCTAATGACCTCAAGATGTCAAGTGAGTGAATAATGAGATGAAAGGGAGATGTCCTATGCTAAATGATAATGAACCTTAAGGAAATAAATTGGGCTCATGTGCCATTGAAATCGACTTATTGATTTACCATGCATGTGCTAATGTAATGAGTTGTGTTTCTCTATGATGAGCATAAATATGAAGTATTCCAATGATATGGGAAATTACGACCTTAAATGTAATGACAAACTATGTCGTTTTGAGTTTATATATGGTATTGTGATTGTGATACACCTCCACCCTCACATATTGGGGTGAGACGGCATGACCGCTTTGTGTAGGGATTTTGGTATTGTGATACACCTCCACCCGCATATATTGGGGTGAGGCAGCATGACCGCTTTGTGTAGGGATTTTGGTATTATGATACACCTCCACTCGCATATATTGAGGTGAGGAGGCATGACCGCTTTGTGTAGGGATTGTGGTATTGTGGAATACACCTCCATCCGCATATATTTGGGTGAGACGGCATGACCGCTTTGTGTAGGGATTTTGGTATTGTGGAATAGACCTCCACCCGCACATATTGGGGGTGAAGCGGCATGACCGCTTTGTGTAGGGATTGTGGTATTGTGGAATACACCTCCACCCGCACATATTGGGGTGAGGCGGCATGACCGCTTTGTGTATGGATTGTGGTATTGTGGAATACACTTCCACCCGCATATATTGGGGTGAGGCGGCATGATCACTTTGTGTAGGGATTGCAGTATGGTGATACACCTCCACCCGCATATATTGGGGTGAGGCGGCAGGGCCACTTTGTGTAAAGGTGGTTATAAAGGATCTCCAACTTAATATCTATAAATTTGGATGGAAGCTCTTAATAAATTTGCTTGGCGTTAATGGCTATCTAAGCTCTTTTATTGATGCTATAATTCATCATATTCATGTTATATTTCCAAGCCCTTGAATAGGTATATTTGTATTGTGTAAGTGAACACTGTGAGCGGTCTATGAGATGCATAGGTGTATGATATGATATGCGAACACTAAGTACGGTCTATGAAATGTATATGTGTAAAATAAGGGAGGAAGGTGTCACTTTCATTGGCTTTGTTTGTACATGTTGTTACAATTACATTATATTATATATTTCACGTATAGTTCATATGGCTCAGTTGATCCTAAAAGAAGTTTAGAATGATGCAAGTATAAAAAGACTTGAAATGTGATCCTACGGGATGTTTCGTAGTTTCTTGATGTACTTTATTTGCCTCTTATTTGAGTTATCGTATTTTCATATGTTGTTTTGACTGCCTTACATACGAGTACTATTCCATATGTACTCATCCCCCTTTTGTTGGGGGCTTTGCATCTTTTAATGGATGCAGGTATACTTCTACAAGATTATATGGATCTTTGATAGGGATCTTCTTCACTACTCAGCTTATGGTGAGCCCGCTACAGTTCTAGTAGGTGTTTGGATCTAGTTCGTTTTATGTATGTATGTATCCATTGTCATAGAAATTCCATGTACACTGTAAGTTATGTACTTAAAATTTTGAGTTTTGTCATGTATCTATGTTCACAGTATTTTAGCTATTTATAAAGTTGTGTACCCACCATGAGAAAACATTTTAGGCCATTGAGCCAAATGTATTCAATGTGAAAGTCAAGATCTAATTATGTTATGAAAAATCCTGTATGAGTAATGATGAGAGGTTAATGTAAATTAGGCTTCCTAGGAAAACTTGATGGCGCCTATCCCGATACTAGGCAAGCCAACAATATCAATAACCCACAATTTCTTTTAAATATTGGAAATATAATAATTAATCTAAGGGAAAGAATCCCACCAATACTGAATATACATTTACTCCCAAAACCCGGTGTCACTGAGTACATGAGCATATATACATTACAAGTATGGAAAACACGATCTATAATAGTCTAAGATTAAATACAGTAAACAAGGAGATAGGGAAGGAGAGACAAGGTCTGCGAAACACGACAACTACCTTTGAATCTCCGAAAAATCAACTATGCGAAAGAATCAACACCCATCGTATCCGGAATCACCTGGATCTGCACACGAAGTGCAGGGTGTAGTATGAGTACAACCAACTCAGTAAGTAACAATAATAAATAAGAACTGAAAGTAGTGACGAGTTTCTCAGCTCAGTCCAGTTACAGTACTTTCCAACATAAAAGGGTGGGCATGCTTTCAAGTTCAATATTTAAAACTCCACAGTAATTTCATATCAACTTCGACTGAAACATAAGAGAATGTCTTTTAGAAAATTTTCAAAAACAGTGATATATGACAGCTGAAATGTAGCAATAATGAAATCAATGCATCCTCTCAGAGCAACAGTCACTCATCCCTCCCATTCACTACAACCTCACAATCACTCTTTCCTCACAATCACTCATTTCTCCCAGTCACTCATTCCTCACAATCACTCCGCACTCGGCACTCAGCACTCGGCACTCACACTCAGTAGGTACCTACGCTCACTGGGGGTGTGTACAGACTCTGGGGGGGGGGTCCTTCAACCCAAACGCTATATCAAGCCAATCATGGCATAAATCAACAAAACATGTTGCGGCGTGCAGCCCGATCCTATAAATATCCTCACAATTAGGCCCTCGGCCTTACTCAGTCATTAACCTTTCCAGTCTCTCGGGCTCTCAGAAATCATGATAAGCAGCCCAACAACAATGATATGATGCATCAATAAATAGCAACAGAGACTGAGATATAATATGAAATGTATGAACATGACTGAGTGTGAAATTACAATTTGAGCATATAATTCAACTACAAAAATGACCCCAGTGGATACCAACAATAACAGCATATGCCTAAGCATGATTTTTAATACGAGTCTCAGCTCAATTTTCTCTAATACGTAGAGAATGTACATATATCAACAGATTATTCAACTATACAGTTCCATGGAATTTTATCAAGTCACAACTCCTACGGTGCACACCCACATGCCCGTCACCTAGCATGTGCGTCACCTCAAAACCAATCACATAATACATAATCCGGGCTTTCATACCCTCAGGACCAAATTTAGAACTGTTACTTACCTCAGCACGTGTAATTATTTATTCTGCTATGCCCTTGCCACGAGAAATGGTCTCTGAAAGTCTCGTATCTAGCCACAATTAATTCGATTAAGTCAATACCAATTACTGTAATTAATTCCATAAGGAAATACTAATTTTCCAATAAAAATCCGAAATTAACTCAAAAATCGCCCGTGGGGCCCATGTATCGGAACCCGATAAAAGTTACAAAATATGAATGCACATCCACCACGAGTCCAACCATACAAATTTTACCAAATTCCGACATCAATTCGACCCTCAAATCTTTAATTAAAATCTTTGAAGATTTCTACCATTTTCAACCCAATCTTTACTCATTTGAACTCAACAATCTTTCCATGAACCTTATTGATACGTATAAATAATACTCTTACACCCAAGAATCATACTCTTAATCACCCATCTTTACCCAAACTCGAAATTGAAGACTAGGGGTTAGAACCTTACCTCTTGGGTGAAGATCTTGTGATATTTTCTTGTTGGATTTCAAAGCTTGAACAAGATCTTGATGAACAAAGTACTTGAGCTTCTTCCTCTCTATAGAACACTCTCCCTTCTCTCTAAAAATGTTAGATTGTTTTCTCCAAAATGAGCTTCAAGGGCTATAAATCGAAGTTGGGTCGGGTCAAAAATTAGAAAGAATCGAAGCCTCGATGCAGATTTGAGATCGCATAACACGTATGCGGTCCGCAAACTGCCTGCATAATTGAGGCTCCAAAACGAGGGTCGCCTCGACAGGTCTGTGGTGATTATGCAGCCCGCATACCTATTCTACGGTCATATAATGCACCGTAGAACAGGTCTGCGGTCGCATAATGCACCACATATTTCCTCAAATCTTGCCTCACATCTGCTTCACTCTACGGCCATTATGCGGTCCGCAGAGTGATTCTGCGACCGCATAGTGGGCTGCAGAAAATGTCTTCTTCTGCCGAAAATTTTCCTTTACTCCTCAGTGCATTATCCAACCCAAAAAGTTCAAGCCGCTGCGAGCTTGCTCGCGGCGAGAAATTTCTATAACCATTGTACCAATTGATCTACCTCGGCACCACAAAACCTTAATTTCATTAGCAAAAATTCTCCGAGATCGTTACACATAAATCAACATCCGGTCAATCTTTTCAACTTAAATTCTAAACCTTGGAACTAAGTGTTCCAAATCATTCCAAAACCTCACCGGATCTGGACTAACTGACCCGGTAAATCATAAAACAACTGTAAAATATAACTTGAGAAGTAAATGGGGGAACATGGTTATAATACTCAAAATGACCGGCCGGGTCGTTACATTCTCCCCCTCTTAAACAAACGTTCGTCCTCGAATGGGTTTAGAATCATACCTGGAATCTGAAATAGGTGTGGATATTTGCTTCGCTTCTCCTGCTCAATCTCCAAAGTAGATTCTCCGACTGGCTGTCCTCTCCACTGCACCTTGCACTGAAGCTATGTTCTTTGATCTCAACTTTCGAACATGCCGGTCTAAAATGGCCACCGGCTCCACATCATAAGTCAAATTACCATCCAACTGCACTGTGCTGAAATCCAAAACATGAGACGGATCCCCGACATACTTCTGGAGCATAGATACATGAAACACTGGATGAACATTCGATAGACTAGGCGGCAATGCAAGTTCATAAGCTACCTCTCCAATCTTCTTAAGTACTTCAAAAGACCCAATATACCGAGGGCTCAACTTACCCTTTTTCCCAAACCTCAACACACCCTTCATGGACGAAATCTTGAGCAGAACCTTCTCCCCAACCATGTAAGCAATATTACGAACCTTCCTGTCAGCATAACTCTTCTATCTAGACTGTGCTGTGCGAAGCCGTTCTTGGATCACTTTAACCTTCTCCAATAACCCACCGGAGACTGGCACCGTCTCCCACATAAAGCCTCATATGGAGCCATCTGAATACTCGGCTGGTAGCTGCTATTGTAAGAAAACTCCGCGAGTGGCAGAAATTGATCCCATGAACCCACAAAATCAATGACACAAGTGCGTAGCATATCCTTCAATATCTGAATAGTGCGCTCGGACTATCCGTCCATCTAAGGGTGAAATGCTGTACTCAACTGAACCTGTGTGCCCAATTCTCGCTGCACTGCTCTCCAAAACTGTGATGTAATTGATCTACCTCGGCACCACAAAACCTTAATTTCCTTAGCAAAAGTTCTCCGCGGTAGTTACACATAAGTCAACATTCGGTCAACCTTTTCAACTTAAATTCTAAACCTTGGAACTAAGTGTTCTAAATCATTCCAAAACCTCACCGGACCCGAACCAACTAACCCGATAAATTATAAAATAACTGTAAAACATAACTTGAGCAGTAAATGGGGGAACGAGGTTATAATAATCATAACAACCGGCCGGGTCGTTACAGTTCAAGATTTCACTCAAGGACTGAATGTACGAAGCTCAGTGGCTTCATAACAGTTGAAGCAAAACTTGTTTGAATACCCGGTTATTACCTGGGCCGATGTACATAATTGATATCAATCGAAGATTAGAGTCGAAGACGACCAGCTGGGGGCTCCTTCTGGGTCTGTTTATCCTATCAGGCCCGTTGACAGAATCAAGAGGGACATTGATCGAGAATTAAGGTTGAATAGGGATCGATACCAGCCATATAATGGATATTGTAGGAGAAACGGATCTGGGCGCAACCCTGTACGAAGTGAAAGGTGAAATGATCGAGGCTAGGGCTCTCGAGGGCTCATGAGCAAGGATAGTTTCAACAGGCATACCAGACCTAAAGAAGCACCACGATTGTCAGAATATAATTTCAATATTGATGCATCCGCCATCGTATAGGCTATCGGACGCATCAAAGATACTAAATGTCCTCGACCTCTGTAGACAGATCTAGCCCAGAGAAATCCCAGCCAAATGTGTAAGTATCATGGCACCCATGGCCACAAAATGGAAGATTGCAGGTAGTTGAGAGAAAAAGTAGCCCGGCTATTCCACGACGGGCACCTTCAGGAGTTTCTGAGTGATTGAGCCAAGAATCATTTCAGAAACAGAGATTCCAACAAACAAAACAAGCAAGAAGAACCTCAACACGTCATCCACATGATTGTCGGAGGGGTTGATATTCCCCAAGGTCCAGTGTTAAAATGCACTAAGGTCTCAATTACAAAGATAAAGCGAACTCGGGATTACGTACCAGAAAGAACATTGTCCTTCAATGATGAGGACGCAAAAGGAATCATGCAACCCCATAACGATGCACTGGTAATATCTGTACTCATGAATAAGACTCCGGTTAAACGTGTGTTAATTGATCCAGGAAGTTCGGCCAACATCATTCGATCAAGGGTCGTAGAACATCTCGACCTATAGGACAAGGTTGTACCCGCAGCCCGAGTGCTAAATGGATTCAACTTGGCTTCTCGGTTCCAAATGGAACGAATGGATATACCACCGGTCGCCGATGATCGGGCCGTTCAAGCTTTTATTCAAGGACTAAATGTACAAGGTTCAATGGCTTTACAACATTTGAAGCAGAACTTGATTGAATACCCAGTTGTTACCTGGGTCGATGTACATAATCGATAGCAATCGAAGATTAGAGTCGAAGACGACCAGCTAGGGGCTCCTTCCGGGTCCGTTTATCCTATCAGGCCCATTGACAGAATTAAGAGGGACATTTATCGAGAATTAAGGTTGAATAGGGATCGATACCATCCATATAATGGAGATCGTAGGAGTAAAGGATTTGAGCGCAACCCTGTACGAAGTGAAAGGCAAAATGTTCGAGGCTAGGTCTCTCGAGGGCGAAAGGAACCCTGTCTTTCAACGATGAGGACACAAAAGGAATCATGCAACCCCATAACGATGCACTGGGAATATTTGTACTCATGAATAAGACTCCAGTTAAACGTGTGTTAATTGATCCAGGTAGTTCGGCCAACATCATTCGATCAAGGGTCGTAGAACATCTCAACCTATAGGACCAAGTTATACCTGCATCCCGATTGCTAAACGGATTCAACATGGTTTCTCGATTCCAAATGGAACGAATGGATCTGCCACCGGTCACCGATGATTGGGCCGTTCAAGCTTTTATTCAAGGACTAAATGTACGAAGCTCAGTGGCTTCACAACAGTTGAAGCAGAACTTGATTGAATACCCAGTAGTTACCTCGGCCGATATACATAATCGATAGCAATCGAAGATTAGAGTCAAAGACGACCAGCTGGGGGCTCCTTCCGAGTCCGTGTATCCTATCAGGCCCGTTGACAGAATCAAGAGGGACATTGATAGAAAACCAAGGTTGAAGAAGGATCAATACCAACCATATAATGAAGATCGTAGGAGGAACGGGTTTGGGCGCAACCCTGTACAAAGTGAAAGTAGAAATGATCAAGGCCAGGGCTCTCGAGGGCTCATGAGAAAGAATGGTTTCGACAGGCATACCGGACCTAAAGAAACACCACGATTATCAAAATATAACTTCAATACTGACGTATCGGCCTATAGGACCAAGTTGTACCCGCAGCCTGAGTGCTAAATGGATTCAACATGGCTTGTAAGACTACTAAGGGCAAAATAACTTTGCTAGTGAACGTGGCCGGGACCATCTAGGAGACCAAGTTCCATGTGATCTAGGGCGACATGAGGTATAACGCCCTGAACGGGAGACCATGGATCCACAACATGATGGCAGTGTCCTCGATCCTTCATCAGGTTTTAAAATTCCGAACACTAGAGGGAATCAAAACAATTTACGGGGAGCAACCCGCCGCAAATGAAATATTTTCCATTGATGAAGTGATTCCAGTATCGGCACTCGCATCGACGACGAGGTCAAATTCGAAGGGAAAACAGGAAACCAAATAGCAATCACAGACGCCGGCCTCGACCCAACTAGAGAAGCAGGGGACTAACGAAGATGATGATTATGGGGTCCCTCGATCCTTCATAGTCCCAGATGACTCGACGACACCAAATCAACAGTCGAAGAGCTGGAGCAAGTCATATTAATCGAACATCTGGCCGAATGAAAGGTATACCTGGGCACGGGGTTAACTCCAGAGCTCAGGAAAAAACTTATTCAATTTCTTACAGCTAACATGGAATGTTTTGCTTGGTCACATCTCGACATGACAGGGATCCCACCGGAAATCACCAATCATAAACTACGCTTGGACCCGACGTTCCATCTGGTGAAGCAGAAAAGGAGACCTTAGTCCGAGATCAAGCATGCCTTCATCAAAGGCGAGGTAACCAAGCTTCTAAAAATATGGTCCATCTGGGAAATAAACTACCATGAATGATTAGCGAACGCAGTAGTATTCCGTAAGAAGGGGAACAAACTTAGGATGTATGTAGACTACAGATATTTAAATAAAGCATGCCCAAGGATTCTTTTCCTTTTCCTAATATCGATCGCATGATCGATGCCATGACCTGTCATGAGACCCTCAGTTTTCTCGATGCCTATTCCGGGTACAACCAAATACAAATGAACCCGGATGATCAGGAAAAGACCTCGTTCATCACTAAATATGGTACCTACTGCTATAACGTAATGCCATTTGGATTAAACAATGCTGGTGCCACTTATCAACGCCTAGTAAACCGGATGTTCGAAGAACAAATAGGCAAATCTATGGAAATTTACATTGATGATATGTTAGTTAAATCCCTGCGAGAAGAGGATAATTTGAAATATTTGCAGGAAATCTTCAGTATATTGAGGAAATACAACATGAAGTTGAAGCCGAAAAAATACGCGTTCGGAGTTGGGTCAGGCAAATTTCTCGGATTCATGGTATCCAACCGAGGAATCGAGATCAACCCCGACAAAATCAAAGCTATCGAGGAAATCACGGTAGTAGACAATGTAAAGGCCATACAGAGGTTAATCGGGCACATAGCCGCCCTGGGGCGATTCATCTCGAGGTCCTCAGATAAGAGCCATCAATTTTTCTCTCTTCTGAAGAAGAACAATAACTTCACATGGACTCCGGAATGCCAACAGGCCTTGGAGGAGCCTTAACGATACTTATCGAGCCCACCGCTGCTTCACACGCCGAGGGCAGACGAACAACTGTACTATATTTGGCAGTATCGGAGATAGCCATAAGTGGAGTCCTAGTTTGGGAAGAATAAAGTACGCAATTTTCGATTTATTATGTTAGACGGCCCTTGGACGAGGCCGAAACTAAATATCCCAACCTAGAAAAATTGGTGCTCGCTTTGATAAGCGCCTCTAGGAAACTAAAACCGTACTTTCAATGTCACCCCATATGTGTTGAAACAACTTATCCATTGCAAACTATTATGCACAAACCCAAACGTTCTGGATAGTTGGCCAAATGGGTCGTGGAAATCAGCGGGTATGATATTGAATATTAACCCCGAACAACCATTAAGTCTCAAATTTTGGCAGACTTCGTGGCTGACTTCACACCGACCCTTGTACCCGAGGACGAAAGAGAGTTGTTAGCAAACTCGGATACGTCCTCGGGAATATGGACCCTCTTTACGGACGGTGCATCGAATGCAAATAGGTCCGTCGACATTGTACTAAACTCGCCCATAGGCAATGTGGTTAGACAAACTATTATAATTGTGACATTGACTAACAACGAGGCCAAATATGAGGCCATAATTGCAGGTCTCGAACTAGCCAAAGACTTGAGAGCAGAGGCGGTCGAAGCCAAATATGACTCCCTCCTTGTGGTGAATCATGCTAATGGAACCTTCGAAGTAAGAGAAGAACAAATGCAAAGATACCTAGATAAGTTACAAGTAACTTTGCATCGATCTAAAGAATGAACTTTGCAACACGTGCCTCGAGATCAAAATAGTGAAGCTGATGCCCTCGCAAACTTAGGGTCATTGGTCAAGGACAACGAGCTCAATTCGGGGGCCGTCGTGCAACTCATGAGTCAGTAGTCAAAGAAGGCCACGCCGAGATAAACTCCACAAGCTTGACCTGGGATTGAAGAAATAAATACATAGAGTATTTGAAGACCGGGAAACTTCCCTCAGATCCAAAAGAATCGAGGGCCATGCGCACGAAGGCAGCATAATTCAACTTATTCAAAGACGGAACCTTGTTCAGAAGAACGTTCGATGGTCTACTAGCGATATGTCTGGGGCCGGGAGATACCGAGTATGTTCTAAGGGAAGTTTATGAGGGCACTTGCAGAAATCATTCCGATGCGGAACCATTAGTTCAAAAGGTAATCAGAGCCGGATATTACTGGATAGACGTGGAAAAAGATGCTAAAGATTTTGTTCGAAAGTGCGACAAATGCCAAAGACATGCACCGATGATTCACCAACCCGGGGAACTACTACATTCTGTCTTGTCACCATGGACGTTCATGAAATGGGGAATGGATATCGTTGGCCCTCTTCCATAGGCATCAGGTAAAGTTCAATTTATTCTATTTATGACTGACTATGTTTTTAAGTGGGTTGAAGCACAGGCCTTCGAGAAGGTTAGGGTAAAGGAAGTCATCGACTTCATTTGCGACCACATCATATGTCGGTTCGGGAGGCCATCCAAAATTGTGTGTGACAACGGAAAACAGTTCATCGGCAGCAAAGTAAACAAATTTCTCGAAGATCATAAGATCAAAAGAATCATCAACACCTTATCATCGTAGTGGGAACGGGCAAGCTGAATCGACCAACAAAACCATCATCCAAAATATTAAGAAGAGGCTAACCAACGCCAAAGGAAAGTGGAAGGAAATTCTGCCTGAAGTTCTTTGGGCATACTACACAACCTCAAAATCTAGTACCGGGGCTACCCCATTCTCATTGGTTTATGGCACCGAAGCTCTGATACCGGTCAAAGTAGGAGAGCCTAGTATCAGGTTCTGATATGCAACAAAGGAATCAAATGACGAGGCCATGAATATGAGCCTGAAACTATTGGATGAAAGGCGTGAAACCGCCCTCGTCAGATTGGCTGCCCAAAAACAACGGATCGAGAGATGCTACAATCGAAGAGCCAATCTTTGATATTTTAATGTCAGAGACTTAATGCTAAGGAAAGTCACCCTCAACACCTGAAATCCGAACAAAGGGATATTTGTTCCGAATTGGGAAGGGCCGTACCAGATTTTCGAAGTCATCGGAAAAGGGTCCTACAAGCTCGGAATGATGAATGGAGAACAACTACTGAGCAATTGGAATATATCTCACCTAAAACGATATTAATGCTAAGGTATGACCCCATTTCATTTCCTTTTTTCAGACTAACACTTGCAGGTGGTCAACGAGAAACGACAATGGATTGTTCAGCGAACGACACTAAGTCTTTAGGTCTGAAAGAACGTGTTGCACTCCTTTTTTTTAGACCGATTTTGTCCCAAATGAGTTTTTCGGCGAGGTTTTTAACAAGGCAACAATGAATCGTGCTAACTTAGAATCAAGCCCGATTATGAATCGGCATCGAATATCAATTCAACAATATCCGAGGTTCCTTTTCAATCAACCTCGAATGCTGGGGGGCTACCCTCGGATATGCATTATCTCCAAATATTAACTCTAGCGAGGAAACTACTTCATAAAGGAAGGGTCTCAATATATAGGATTTATTATAAGGTCCAAACAGTTAAAAACACCGTTCCCACGTAGATTGCTCGAGCCCAAGCATAAAATATGTACGCATGAATGACTGATTTGATCGATAATAAATAAAAGTACTTTCCTTGCAATCATCTTATGTTTTAAAATTTTTCCTCTTTACATCCCATAAAGAGCTTCGTACTTCCGAAAATAACGAGCCCAAGGGAAATACATAATCGGAATATGAATGACCACTCCCTCACTCAAGGAATACCGACAAACTCAAACAGCACAAGTCACTGGGCCTCGAGGGCAAAAGACCTATTAGGCAACTCTTCGGTTTCTAAAGGCCACGTCCACCCCACTCGGGGACTGTTATCTCGGGCAAGCCCGAATAACTCGGTAAAAAGAAGCCCAAATGGGAAGCTCTCAAACTAAAAGGCTACGACCAAAGTAACACAGCTTGGAGACGTCCAAAATCCATAACAAAAACTAGGCCTTCGAAAAAGAAAAATTTTCACAACCAGTTCTAAAGGCTACCCTCAACAAACAAGTAATGAACCCCTGAGATGCCTCAAAACAAAATAATATAAAGGCAGGGTCATTGATCCACCATGCTCTTGGCCTTAACTGATTGAGTGAGTCCGATGAGAGTTCTCGGGCCCCTATTATTTTGGGCTTAAGCGCCAACCGCTTCCTCGGTCTTTTATTTTCGGAGTTAGAGGGAATAAGAGCTTTTTTTCCCCTTCTCTTTGACCTGTTTCGGAGCAGGGGGATTGGCGTGTATATCATCATCAGCTGATGGAGGCCTCATCTCGACGTCCTTTGGTAAACCTATGAAATAAAAACACAACAAATCAAGGACTGATGATAAAAAGAAATGATATCAGATGTATCAAGGAAAACCTCTTACCATGATTGCGGGCCTCCCATCAACCTTTCGATAATTCCATCCAAGACCGCTCGGAATACGACCTCTGTGACACAAGGCGCTCGACCCATTCCTTAAGATCAGGAAATGCATCTGACATCTGGGCCACAACTGCGACACCAAAAACATCAATGAAGAAAGAGATAAGAAGGAAAACAACGGGATTGAACTTTCAAAGCGAAACACTACTTACGTTTCATGTTCTATTTCTCGAAAAATGGCATGTCTTTAGCGGGGATCAGGTCTGAAGTCTTTACTCAAACAAATTGGCCCATCCAACCTTAGTCCCGAGTTTCGTCTATGCTCAAGAACGTAGCCTTACTGGCCCGACGAGCAAGCTTGATCAGTCCCTCTCGATAGAGTCGGGGACTGTAGAGGCGCATAAGGCGGTCGAGGGTAAAGGGACATCCCTCGATTTGGCTTACAAAAAATTGGAGGAGAATCACTATTCTCCAGAAGGAGGGGTGGATCTGGCCAAGATTCACATCATACCTTTTGCAAAAGGCAATGATGTTAGGTTCTAAGGGACCCAACATGAAGGAATAAGTATAAATACTTAGAAAATCCTCCACGTGGGTAGTGAACGATTCCTCGGGCGAAGGAACCACCACATGCTTATTGACCCAATTGCAGTCCTCTTTAACCTTGGTGAGGAGATCCTCAGTTATTGTGTATATGTATCTCGAGACAGGCTCACATCGGCCCGGTACCGAGGAGGTCTTTTCCACCTTAAAATTGGCAACAGTAGGGCACCCTGCCAGAACAAATTCCTCAGGGTGAGGTTCCGCCACAGCCCCGCTGCCGGCAGGTCATGATACAAAAGCGACCTCCTTTTACGGTGCAATCTTAGAAGTTTTTGCCATTGAAGAATAGAAGGAAAGAGAATTAAGATGGTATGCATTTTGATGAAAGTTCAAAACATTTTGGGTACAAGAGTGCAAAACAAAGGGATTTGTGAAGAAAAAACAAGAATAGAAAGAGCTTTGAGCGTAAAGTCAGAATGAAGAAAAATTAGGATACTTATAGCTTGCTGCTGACGGTCGAGAACCGGTAGTGTCCACCTGACAGGCATTTAATGCCTTTATAACTGGACCGACGAGACGTTTCGATATCCATTTGTCATTTACGTCATAGTCGGGTTCGTCGCTTACATCATAGCCCATCGAGACGGGATTCGGAAATTCATATCATTTCTCGTCGTCTTCTCTCTAACAAACAAGGGGACTATATGTATACGGCCAAAACCGGGCTCGCCCCTTGCTTGACTAATCAAAACTAGAATACTATAAGGACTAACCTAGAGTCGTATTGAACCGAGGTGTGAAGTTATATTGCCAAGCTTGAGACCCTGGGACCCGAACAAAATCGAGATCGAGGGAAGTTTGCTGAGAAGGATAACGGAAAAATGAAATATCCGCAATCGATAGTGGATCACGGCGGAGATCTCGACATATATCAAGGATAAAACGATTAATTAGCCAATCATGAGATTTCTTACTTCATTTAGAAATATACCAAGAGTATGACTCCCATACTATATAAATGGGGTCTGATCATTTGTAAAACCCATGACATTTACGCAACATAATATCATACATTGTCTTTCATTATCTTGTTATTCTGTTCGTCTATCAGTTGAAACTTCTCTTGGTTCAAGAAGTGATCGAACTCGAGAGCCAATGCTATTCAATTCATTTGGTTTGTATTTATTTCTTTTATTATTAAATTTAACATTAATATATTCTCTTAATTTGTGCCAGGTTATATTATGTTTCTTTAAAACCGCGTATAAATTCGATTGTTATCCGTTTTTAGGGTAAATAAACTTAAAGACAAAAGAAAAACTAAGTGTGATAGACCGATGTTGATGCACTTGGACAAATTTCAAGTAGAAAATTGCACATAATGACCTTGAAAATATGTTCTTGAACTTTTGGCCCCTGCTTATTCTATGGATATGGATAAACCTTCAAGGTTAAAAGTCAAAAGTTTTGCCCATGAGGCAAAATGAGTTAGGGACAAGTTGAGAATAATGGGTTGCTTAGATGGCCAATATCCACTTCCTACAATTCCAGGGTCATGGGTTCGAGTCGCTAAAAGAGAGATAACTCTAACAAAAGGGAGGAAAATCTAAAATAACAAAAAAAAATAAGGGGCAAGTTGGGTCAAAGTTCTAGATCAGCCACTACACAAAGGCCATTATGTAAATCACTGAAAATAATTGCAGTGAAATGACACCATAAAAGGTGGTCTTAAATTTTTTTCATTGACATAAGCAAACCTCCTTAATCAAAAATCTAAACTTTTACCGATGAAACAAAACTTTTTAAAACTTGAAGGTTTACTCATTGGGCAAGTAAGATTAAAGGTTCAAGGCCACCCATTCCGATCCAAAGACATTCTTATAAAACAACCCAAAGACTATATGCAAGGCCCAACATAATATTTGAAGAGATCAGTATGCAAAGAAGGATCCAAAGTATACTAAATGGATAAGACATTGAAGGAAAACATCACTATAAGTAAAAAAATTTAAAGAAGAATAATCAAGCATGAAGCTATACAGAGACTGGAATAAGCAGGGGCCGAGTTAGAGTGTCAGGAACTGGTTCGGTCGAACCCAATAGCTTTGGTTCGAACCTTGTATTTATTTTATAAAATTCATTGAATATGTGTAAATTATTAATTTTGAACCCAGTAATTTAAAACGATTAGAATTCCAAACTCATAAACCTAAAAGTCTAGCTCCGCCTCTGGGAATAAGCTGTCAATATTCAAGCTAAAAGGAAAGATTGACTACCACTAAGAGGATATATATTCGAATACCATTCAAGGATTAGAGCATCACAATGAAAGTTAGTACCAAAAGTATTTATGGTATCAAATTTCAAAGGAAGGATTGAGATGTAGTCATCCTTATAATTGTTTACCCTAAAAACCAGATAACAATTGAATTTATCGACGGTTTTAAGGATACGTGATTTAATTTGATACAAAACAATATATCATATTGCAATCAAAATAAGTAATGGAGAAGCAACTGCTAACCACACGAGTTGAACAGTCTTAGCCTAGGAAGGTTTTCCACCTTCGAGCCGAACATCCTTTTATTGATATCAGAACAGAAATAACCAGAGAGTAACAACAACTTGACGAGAATAATAATATATTGCTTTGGGATGCATGTTACAATATATTTTACAAGTAATCAGACCCCCTTTATATAGTAGGGGAGTCCTACTTTAGGTACAATTCTATAAAAGGTAAAAATCTCTTGGTTTGCTAATTTGTCGGTTCTTTATTGATACGTGCCGAGATTCTCATTGAAATATCTGACCGGTTACGGATATTTTGGCCTTCCGTTATTTTGGTCTTCTGTTGGTTATTCCGGCAATGTTTCCTTGAGCTTATTCGGGGTCAGGGTTGATTCCGGGATCATGGGCTTGGTTCTTGAGGACGGACATTCTGACCTCGTGTTCTGGTTCGATGAGACTCGGGGTCGATATTCAACCTTTCGCATTCCGAGACCGATCTGTCATACAATAGTCGAGCCCGATTTTAACCGTATACAGATAGTACCCTCATTTTTCGGAGAGTAAACGACGAGAAAAGAGGTGCCTAAGGTAATTGACATTTTTGGTCGCCCTCATTTACGGATTCTATGATCAATGAGGCTCCGCGTTGAAGGGTAAACTTTGTGAAGGGGCACAAAGAGCATCCGAACCTTTCAATAAATATTTTGATGGCCTCACTCTACAACTTCGGAAGGTGCTACCGGTTTGGGCGACTTATCGGTTCCAAATAAGGTACCGTCATCGGACGCTACTGGGTCTTCATCGAGCCCAAAACTGGTGGATCAATTCCCTTCCCTAAGTATTAACCACGACCGTAGGCGGTCGATAACTTTTTCTATCCCGAAGAATGCTCGAGTCTTCTATCCCCCCATGGGGTGTTCCTAGCTACCTTTGATGCTTGGTGACCGAGGAAGACTAGGCCGTGATGAATGTGGTGGAGGCGCCTTGCCTGTTTAACGAGGCCCAACATGTATTGAATAGAGTAAGTTTTAGGGTCACTTCATTATTCATTTTAAACTTGAAGTTATAAATAATTCCACATCTTTCTTCATGATTGCAGGCTTCGGTGTTGCATCATGAGGCTTTCTTCAGAATCTGGGAGGAGCATGAGGCTGAGGTCCGAGAACTCACCGATAAGTGGGATACTTACAGGCTTCTGAGTGAGAAGCTCCAGGCCGATTTGAAAGCGGCTCAGAGTGAGCATATCGAGATAGCCGAATAGGTATTTCGAGTGCTTCATGATAGTGAAGACGAATTGGAGATAGTAACTAACGATCCGATCCTGCAGGTCCGGCAAAGGCTCAAGCAGATCGGGTAGCTCAAGACACAGATAGATGCAATACAAGCTAAGACTAAAGAATTCAAGAAGAATATGGACATCTTAGCCTCGAAAAAGGAAGTCGTCCAAGCACAACTGGAGTCAACTGAGACCCAGCTCCAAGCTGCAAAAGAGAAGGCCTCGGTGCAGGTCAAGAAAATTAAGGAGCTTCAATCTCAACTGGACTTGGCTATTTCTGATAAGGCAAATTTGGCCAATGAACTCGAAGTGGTCAGATCTGAGATGGTCGTGGTCATTGATCCACCATGATCTTGGCCTTAACTGATTGAGTGAGTCCGATGAGAGTTCTCGGGCCCCTAATATTTTGGGCTTAAGCGCCAACCGCTTCCTCGGTCTTTTATTTTCGGAGTTAGAGGGAATAAGAGCTTTGTTTCCCCTTCTCTTTGACCTGTTTCGTAGCAGGGGGATTGGCGTGTATATCATCATCAGCTGATGGAGGCCTCATCTCGACGTCCTTTGGTAAACCTACGAAATAAAAACACAACAAATCAAGGATTGATGATAAAAAGAAATGATATCAGATGTATCAAGGAAAACCTCTTACCATGATTGCGGGCCTCCCATCAACCTTTCGATAATTCCATCCAAGACCGCTCGGAATACGACCTCTGTGACACAAGGCGCTCGACCCATTCCTTAAGATCAGGAAATGCATCTGACATCTGGGCCACAACTGCGACACCAAAAACATCAATGAAGAAAGAGATAAGAAGGAAAACAACGGGATTGAACTTTCAAAGCGAAACACTACTTACGTTTCATGTTCTATTTCTCGAAAAATGGCATGTCTTTAGCGGGGATCAGGTCTGAAGTCTTTACTCAAACAAATTGGCCCATCCAACCTTAGTCCCGAGTTTCGTCTATGCTCAAGAACGTAGCCTTACTGGCCCGACGAGCAAGCTTGATCAGTCCCTCTCGATAGAGTCGGGGACTGTAGAGGCGCATAAGGCGGTCGAGGGTAAAGGGACATCCCTCGATTTGGCTTACAAAAAATTGGAGGAGAATCACTATTCTCCAGAAGGAGGGGTGGATCTGGCCAAGATTCACATCATACCTTTTGCAAAAGGCAATGATGTTAGGTTCTAAGGGACCCAACATGAAGGAATAAGTATAAATACTTAGAAAATCCTCCACGTGGGTAGTGAACGATTCCTCGGGCGAAGGAACCACCACATGCTTATTGACCCAATTGTAGTCCTCTTTAACCTTGGTGAGGAGATCCTCAGTTATTGTGTATATGTATCTCGAGACAGGCTCACATCGGCCCGGTACCGAGGAGGTCTTTTCCACCTTAAAATTGGCAACAGTAGGGCACCCTGCCAGAACAAATTCCTCAGGGTGAGGTTCCGCCACAGCCCCGCTGCCGGCAGGTCATGATACAAAAGCGACCTCCTTTTACGGTGCAATCTTAGAAGGTTTTGCCATTGAAGAATAGAAGGAAAGAGAATTAAGATGGTATGCATTTTGATGAAATTTCAAAACATTTTGGGTACAAGAGTGCAAAACAAAGGGATTTGTGAAGAAAAAACAAGAATAGAAAGAGCTTTGAGCGTAAAGTCAGAATAAAGAAAAATTAGGATACTTATAGCTTGCTGCTGACGGTCGAGAATCGGTAGTGTCCACCTGACAGGCATTTAATGCCTTGATAACTGGACCGACGAGACGTTTCGATATCCATTTGTCATTTACGTCACAGTCGGGTTCGTCGCTTACGTCATAGCCCATCGAGACGGGATTCGGAAATTCATCTCATTTCTCGTCGTCTTCTCTCTAAAAAACAAGGGGACTATATGTATACGGCCAAAACCGGGCTCGCCCCTTGCTTGACTAATCGAAACTAGAATACTATAAGGACTAACCTAGAGTCGTATTGAACCGAGGTGTGAAGTTATATTGCCAAGCTTGAGACCCTGGGACCCGAACAAAATCGAGATCGAGGGAAGTTTGCTGAGAAGGATAACGGAAAAATGAAATATCTGCAATCGATAGTGGATCACGGCAGAGATCTCGACATATATCAAGGATAAAACGATTAATTAGCCAATTATGAGATTTCTTACTTCATTTAGAAATATACCAAGAGTATGACTCCCCTACTATATAAAAGGGGTCTGATCATTTGTAAAACCCATGACATTTACGCAACATAATATCATACATTGTCTTTCATTATCTGGTTATTCTGTTCGTCTATCAGTTGAAACTTCTCTTGGTTCAAGAAGTGATCGAACTCGAGGGCCAATGCTATTCAATTCATTTGGTTTGTATTTATTTCTTTTATTATTAAATTCAACATTAATATATTCTCTTACTTGTGCCAGGTTATATTATGGGTCTTTAAAACCGCATATAAATTCGATTGTTATCCGTTTTAGGGTAAATAAACTTAAAGACAAAAGAAAAGCTAAGTGTGATAGACCGATGTTGATGCACTTGGACAAATTTCAAGTAGAAAATTGCACATAATGACCTTGAAAATATGTTCTTGAACTTTTGGCCCCTGCTTATTCTATGTATATGGATAAACCTTCAAGGTTAAAAGTCAAAAGTGTTGCCCATGAGGCAAAACGAGTTAGGGACAAGTTGAGAATAGTGGGTTGCTCAGATGGTCAATATCCACTTCCTACAATTCCAGGGTCATGGGTTCGAGTCGCTAAAAGAGAGATAACTCTAACAAAAGGGAGGAAAATCTAAAAAAAAAAAAAAAAAATGAGGGGCAAGTTGGGTCAAAGTTCTAGATCATCCACTACACAAAGGCCATTATGTAAATCACTGAAAATAATTGGAGTGAAATGACACCATAAAAGGTGGTCTTAAATGTTTTTCATTTACATAAGCAAACCTCCTTAATCAAAAATCTAAAATTTTACCAATGAAACAAAACTTTTTAAAACTTAAAGGTTTACTCATTGGGCAAGTAAGATTAAAGGTTCAAGGCCACCCATTCCGATCCAAAGACATTCTTATAAAACAACCCTAAGACTATATGCAAGGCCCAACATAATATTTGAAGAGATCAGTATGCAAAGAAGGATCCAAAGTATACTCAATGGATAAGACATTGAAGGAAAACATCATTATAATTAAAAAAATTTAAAGAAGAATAATCAAGCATGAAGCTATACAGAGACTGGAATAAGCAGGGGCGGAGTTAGAGTGTCAGGAACGGGTTCGGTCGAACCCAATAGCTTTGGTTCGAACCTTGTATTTATTTTATAAAATTCATTGAATATGTGTAAATTATTAATTTTGAACCTAGTAATTTAAAACGATTAGAATTCCAAACTCATAAACCTAAAAGTCTAGCTCCGCCTCTGGGAATAAGCTGTCAATATTCAAGCTAAAAGGAAAGATTGACTACCACTAAGAGGATATATATTCGAATACCATTCAAGGATTAGAGCATCACAATGAAAGTTAGTACCAAAAGTATTTATGGTATCAAATTTCAAAGGAAGGATTGAGATGTAGTCATCCTTATAATTGTTTACCCTAAAAACCAGATAACAATTGAATTTATCGACGGTTTTAAGGATACGTGATTTAATTTGATACAAAACAATATATCATATTGCAATCAAAATAAGTAATGGAGAAGCAACTGCTAACCACACGAGTTGAACAGTCTTAGCCTAGGAAGGTTTTCCACCTTCGAGCCGAAAATCCTTTTATTGATATCAGAACAGAAATAACCAGAGAGTAACAACAACTTGACGAGAATAATAATATATTGCTTTGGGATGCATGTTACAATATATTTTATAAGTAATCAGACCCCTTTTATATAGTAGGGGAGTCCTACTTTAGGTACAATTCTATAAAAGGTAAAAAGCTCTTGGTTTGCTAATTTGTCGGTTCTTTATTGATACGTGCCGAGATTCTCATAGAAATATCTGACCGGTTACAGATATTTTGGCCTTCCATTATTTCGGTCTTCTGTTGGTTATTCCGACAATGTTTCCTTGAGCTTATTCGGGGTCAGGGTTGATTCCGGGATCATGGGCTTAATGTTCTTGAGGACGGACATTCTGACCTCGTGTTCTGGTTCGATGAGACTCGGGGTCGATATTCAACCTTTCGCATTCCGAGACCGATCTGTCATGCAATAGTCGAGCCCGATTTCAACCGTATACAGGTAGTACCCTCATTATTCGGAGAGTAAACGACGAGAAAAGATATGAGCTTCTGATTCTCTCCTCGGTAGTCCGCGTCAGAAATGACAAAATGAACGAAAAGTCTCGTCAGTCATGGCTTCATGGCATTAAATGTTTATCGGTTGCTAGTCGGCCATCCTGGTTTTGAACCATCATTTGGAAATTATAAATACCCCCCTCTTCATTCATTCAAATTTTACATCCAAATCATCTCTACTCTTGTTTTTGAGAAATTTCAACACTTCCCAACATTAAATTTCTGGCTATTCTGTAATCCTTTTACAAGAACTTCAGCTCTGTTTTTATCCCCAACCATCAAGCTTAATCTTTAAACTTCCTATCTTTTCTTCATTTATCAAAGAAATAGCGAATACTTCAAAATCCGTCCCCAAAAAGAAACTCCCTCTGCCTCGTGACCAGCTGTAGAGGAAAATATTTCGTCTGCTGTTATCGAGGAACCAATACCGGAACCTCATCTAAAAATGTTCATCCCCAGGGCGTGCTCGACCAGTGATGATTTCAAGACCGAGAATCCCTCCTCGGTACCAGGTCGGTTTGAGCCGGTCTCGAGATATATTTGCTCGATCACCAAGGACGTTCTTTTTTAGGTCAAAAAAGATTACAACTGGGCTAATAAGTACATAGTGTTCCCCAAGCCCGAGGAAGCCATTACTACCCACATGGAGGGATATTTAAGTGTTTACACTTATCCCTTCACGCTGGGCCCTTTGGACCCGGTCATTATTGCCTTCTGTAAAAGGTACGAGGTGACCCTTGGTCAAATTCACCCTTCTTTTTGGAGGATAGTAATTCTCCTCCATTTTTTCGTAAGCAAGATCGAGGGGTATCCCTTCACCCTCAACCATATCATGCGCTTATATAGTCCCCGACTTTATTGAGGGGGGCTAATCAAGCTTGCTCGTCGACCCATCTCGAGCATAGATGAAGACCGGGATCGAGGCTCGTTAGGCCGCTTTGTCCGAGTGAAGACCTCAGATTTGATCCCAGTTGAGCATATACCATTTCTTGAGAAGTGGAACATGGCATGTTAGTATAATCTTGCTTTCAACATTTTGTTTATCGCTGTTTCTTTTCCTCCCTTCTCATCGATGTTTTATGGTGGTGCAGCTGTTGTCCGAAAGTCGGATGCAGTTTCTCGACTCAAGGAGTGGGTCGATGGCATTGTGTCACAGAAATCATATTCCAAGCACGCATTGCGCGATTTTTCAGAGGACCGTTGGGAGGCCCGTTCTTATGGTGAGATTCGTTTCTTGAGTGGACAACACTTAAGTTTCCTCTGTGCTACTGAGCTCTTACTTATTTCTTTTTTCTTTGCAGGTCTTCCCAAGGATGTCGTAGTGAGGCCCCCATCCGGTGACGGGGATTTCCTCACTGAGTCCTCTATTTCGAGACAAGGTGGGGAGAAGAAGAGAAAAAGGGCTTCGACTTCTCCGAACTCGGAGAAAAAAAAAACGAGGAGGAGGATGGTGCGCAAATCTAAAGAAAGCACTAGTGCCCGAGAGCTCCCATCAGGCTCACTCCACCGGTAGAGGGATGAGTCCGAAGAAAAAGAAGAAGAAGCCTCAGAACAGGTGGCCCGCGTGTGGTAGCAGTTCGAGGGAGGAGGGGCCCCTGAACCAGAAGGAGGCTACACCGAATCGCCTCGAATGATTGGGGCCGATGAAGAGGCAGTGCCCGAGGCCTCCGAACCAAAGATGGGCGAGGCCTTTTTGCCTCAAGTTAGAGAGGCCGACAAGGAGATCATGGTTGGTGCTTCTCGAGCAGATGAAAATGCCCCGAAGGACGTACTTAGAGTGATATATATCTCTGATCCACCTTCATTTATTGACTCTATGATCAACGAGGCTCAGATGCTGAAAGGTCACCTCAACGAAGGGCCCCAAAGGGTGACAGACCCCTTTCACAACTCTTTTGACAACATAGACTCTACCTCCACGGAGGACGTCATCGGGTTGGGTGGCTTACCAATGTCAAGGAAGAGTCTGTCTTCTAGGGACCAGCAGGCTTTCTTCAAGTGTGAAACTAGTCAACCGGTTCCCAGCTCCGAGTGCGAATCTTGATCGGAAGCGGTCGGTTATCATGTCTATTTTGGAGGATGCCCGAGTCCTTTCTGCCCCCGTAGGGATTGCCAGTTATCTTCGGTGCATGGTGACCGAAGAGGATCAAGCCAAGATGAACGAGGTGGAAGCTACCTTCCTGTTTAATGAAGCACAAGATGCGTTAAATCGGGTAACTTCAGATGCCTTTTGACGACCTCTATTATGCATTTATATTAAGTCGTATATAATCGTAACTTTTTCTTTGTGCTTACAGGACTCCTTGCTTCATCACGAGACTTTTCTCTGATATCGGGATGAGTTAAACCAACAAGAGGACAAGACTCGAGGGCTTACTGAGGAGAGGGATGCTTACAAACTTCTTAGTAGGAAACTCCAAGCTGAGCTAGAGGCGGCTCGAAAGGAGCATGCCAACCTGGTCGAGCAGGTACGAAGAGTATTTGAGGTTAGTGACGATGAGTCAGATAAGGTGGCTAATGGTCCGAACCCGCAAGTCCCAAAGAAACTCGATCAAATCAAGAAGCTCCAGGTAGAGGTGGATACGGTAAAGGCCGAGGCCGAAGAATGGAAAAGAAACATGGACCGCTTGGCCTCGGAAGATGAGACTGCCCGGGCATAGTTGGCTTCGGCTGAGATCCAGCTTTGAGCTATGAAGGAAAAAGGGCTTGGTGCAGGCCAAAAGGATCTAATAGCTTCAGTCTCAACTAAATTCGGTTGTTTCCAATCGAGAAAACCTAGCCAAAGAGCTCGAGATGGCCAAGTCGGAGGCCAAGGTAGTTAAGGTCGAAGCCGACGAGATTGTGGCCGTTTATAAGGCTGATGCTGAGGTGGCTCAGGTTCGAGCAAGGGATATCATCGAGCATGTGAAATGGCAATCTTGAAGGGAGGACCGCAAGGAAATTCATGCTCGAGGTTTCGACTTATAGCCAAGGAGCTCGAAGCCGAGGCCAAATAATTGGCCTTTCCCGAAGACGATGAAGGTTCTGAAGATTTGAATGAGTCCGATGGTGGCAAAGACCCCGAAGGTGATGATGCGGCTCCCGGTGATGACTAGGCCACTTGGGCTCTTTTAGATGTTTTTGTTTTTTGCTTTTCGTATTACGCTTTTGTTGAGGCCGTTTGGCCTTTGTAAAAATTTGTATCAGGGCTGTTCGACCCTTGTAAAAAGAATTTTTGATGTGTATATAAGTCTTTTTCCCTTCAACAACTTTTGAATTTTCCCTATGCTTTATTACTTATATTTGTAAAGATCGAAATGCCTTAGCATAAAGTAGTTAGGTTACGTTCGGAGATTCGAATAAACCTTGCCTTTAACGTTATTTCGTTTTAAGGCATCGTGGGAAATCGGTATTACCAAAAACTTTTTTCCAAAGTAGTTTAGATTATAGTTTGCCGAGGGTAGCCTTTGGAATCGGTTATGAAATATTTTGAAGGCCTTGTTTTTGTTACGGGTCTCGGATGTCTCCGAGCCATTTCAGTATGGCCATAGACGTTTTAGTTCCGGTGTTGCCCAGTGGGCTTTACTCCGAGTTATCCAGGCTTTGCCTAAGATAACAGTCCTCGAATGGGGGTGGCCGTAGCCTTTAAGGTTCGGGCGTTGCCTCATAGGTCTTGTGCCCGTGGGCTCCGATTGCCCGAGCTGTTCGATTTTGGTTTTGTATGGCAATCTATGATTGGGGTGTTCATTTGAACCTGGGTAAAGGCAACCCTTGGTCTCGGTACCTTTAGGGGATCAAATGTACGAAATTCCTTAAAAGAAAAAAAAGAAGAGAAATTCTTAAAGGAACAAGATATTTATCCGCAAGGTAGAAACTTATTTTATTCTTAGGCGTGATAGTTACACATGTGTACATGTGTCTTGCCAGGGCTCGAGTAGTCTTTGTGAGTATAAATCATGTGGCCATTTGGCCCTTACAGTAAATCCTACTGATCGAGCTGAGATTATTGAATCGTAAAGTTTCCTTCCTTGCTAAAGTTGTTATCCGAGGGTGATGCCCCCCAGTGTTCGGAACTGAGCATAGAGAGGACTCAAATACTGTTGCCGTGACCTTCGATGTTGGTTTGTAACCGGCCTTCAATTCTATGTTAGTACGATTACCGTTGTCTCGTTAAAAACCTTGCCGAAAAACCCATTTGGGACAAAATCAGTTCAAGGGAAAAAGCGTGCAACACGCACTTTCAGACCTAAAAATTGTATCGTTTCTCGATGATTCCCTGAAAATGTTAGTTCGGAATATAAATAAATAAAAGGAAATGAGTGGGATCGTACCTTAGCAATAGTATCACTTCAAGTGAGCTATGTTCCAGTTGTTCGGTAGTTGCTTACCGTTCATCGTTCCAAGTTTTTACGATCCTTTACCGGTGATCTCGATAATTTAGTAAGGTCCTTCCCAGTTCGACCCCAATTTCCCTTCGTTCGGGTTTCGGGTGTTTAGTGTGACCTTCATTAGTACTAAGTCCTGATATTGAAGTTTTGAAGGTTGGTCCTTCGATTGTAATACCTTTCGAACCGCTATTTTTGGGCGGCCAACCGGACAAGGGCGGCTTCACGCCTTTCATCTAATAGCTCCAGGATCGTACTCATGGCCTCGCCATTTGATTTCCTTGTTCCATATCAGAATCTAATACTTGGTTCTCTCACTTCGACCAATATTAGAGCTTCGGTGCCGTAAACCAATGAAAATAGGGTGGCCCCGATACTGGACTTCGAGGTCGTTCGGTATGCCCATAGTAATTCGAGTAGGATTTCCTTCCATTTTCTTTTGGCATGGGTTAATCTCTTTTTAAGGATTTGGATTATGGTTTTGTTTGTAGATTCAACTTGTCCGTTCCTACAAGGGTGCTGAGTATTGATAGGATCCTTTTGGTCTTGTGGTTTTCAAGAAATTTGGTTACTTTGCTGCCGATGAATTATTTCCCATTGTCACATACGATCTCGGCCGGCATTCCGAACCGACATATGATGTGGTCCCAAATAAAATCGATGACTTCCTTCTCCCTGACCTTCTTGTACGTCTGGGCTTCAACCCATTTAGTAAAATAGTCAGTCATAAACAATATGAATTAAGGCTTATCGGGTGCCCATGAAAGGGGGCCGACGATGTCCATTCCCAATTTTATGAACGGCCATGGTGACAAAACCGAATGCAGCAGCTCCCCGGGTTGATGAATCATCGAAGCGTGCCTTTGGCACCCATCACGTTTTCGAACGAACGCCTTTGCATCTTTTTCCATGTTAATCCAGTAATAACCTTCTCTGAATATTTTTTGAACCATCGATTCGGCTCCCGAATGATTTCCACATGTACCTTCATGGATTTCCCTCAAAACGTACTCAGTATCCCCTGGCCCTAGACATATTGCAAGTGGGCCATCGAATTTTCTTCTGAACAGGGTTCCGTCTTCGGACAGGCTAAACTGGGTTGCCTTTGTTCCCAGGGCCCTCGATTCATTTGGATCCGAGGGCAGTTTCTCGGTCCTGAGATATTCCACATATTTATTCCTCCAATCCCAAGTTAGGCTCGTTGAGTTGATCTCGGTATGCCTTCTTGCACCACCGATCTCATAAGTTGTATGACCGCCCCCAAATTGAACTCGTCGTCTTTGACCGATGACCCTAAGTTAGCAAGGGCATCGGCCTCACTGTTATGATCCAGAGGAACATGTTACAAAGTCCATTTTTTGAACCGATGTAATGTTACCTGCAACTTGTCTAAGTATCTTTGCATTCGTTCTTCTCTGACCTCGAATGCTCCATTAACTTGGTTTACCACAAGAAGGGGGCACACTTGGCTGAGATTACCTCTGCCCCCAAGCTTTTGGCTAGTGCAAGGCCTGTAATTATGGCCTCATATTCGGCCTCATTGTTAGTCAATTTTACAGTTTTAATAGATTGTCTAACTACATTGCCTGTCGGTGGCTTCAATACGATGCCAAGTTCGGACCCTTTTGCGTTTGAGGCGCCATCCGTAAAGAGGATCCAGATTCCCTAGGAAGTCCCTGAGTTAATTAATAACTCTCTTTCGAACTCGGGTATTAGGGCCGGCGTGAAGTAAGCCACAAAGTCTGCCAAGATTTGAGATTAATGGCGATCTGGGGTTGGTATTCAATATCGTACCCACTTATTTCCACAACCCATTTGGCCAACCGGGCCAAGATCTTGGGCTTATGCATAATGTTTTTTAACGAGTAAGTAGTTACGACACCTATGGGGTGACACTGGAAGTATGGTTTTAGCTTCCTAGAGGCGCTTAGCAAAGCGAGCGCTGGTTTTTCTAGGTGAGGGTACCTAGTTTCGGCCTCACCTAGGGTCCTACTAACATAGTAAATTGGAAATTGCGTACCTTGCTCTTCCCGGACTAGGACTCCACTTACCGCTATCTCCAAAACCGCCAAGTACAAGTACAGTTGTTCGTCTGCCTTCAGTGTGTGAAGCGGCGATGGGCTTGATAGGTATCGTTTGAGTTCCTCCAAAGCTCGTTGACATTCCGGGGTCCATGCGAAGTTTTTCTTCTTCTTCTTCTTCTTCTTCAATAGTGAGAAGAATCGATGTCTTTTATCGGACGCCCTCAAAATGAATCGTCCCAGGGCGGCTATGCGTCAGGTCGGTCTTTGCACGGCCTTCACGTTGTCTACGACCGTGATATCTTAGATGGCTTTGATTTTGTCGGGATTGATATCGATTCCCCGGTTGGATACCATAAATCCGAGGAATTTACCAGACCCAACTCCAAACGTACATTTTTCTGGGTTCAGCTTCATATTATATTGCTTAAATATACTGAATGTTTCCTTCCTGCAAATGTTTTAAATGTTAGTCTGCTCGTAGGGACTTCATCAACATGTCGTCAATGTAAACTTCCATTGATTTTCCTATTTGTTCCTCGAACATCCGGTTTACTAGGCGTTGGTAGGTGGCACCTGCATTTTTTAATCCGAACAACATCATGTTATAGCAGTATGTGCCGTATTTAGTAATGAAGGAAGTGTTTTCCTGATCACCCGGGTTCATCCGTATTTGGTTATACTGGAATAGGCATCAAGAAAACTGAGGATCTCGTGGCCGACCGTGGCATAGATCAACCGATCGATGTTGGGAAAAGGAAAAGAGTCTTTGGGACATGCCTTATTCAAATATTTATAATCTACACACATTCTTAGTTTATTCCCCTTTTCAGGGACTACCACTATGTTTGCTAACCAATCCGGGTATTTAACCTCCCGAATAGACCCTATTTTAAGGAGTTTAGATGCCTCGTCCTTGATGAAAGCATGCTTGATCTCGGACTGAGGTCTCCTCTTCTGTTTGACCGGATGAAACTTTGGGTCCAGGCTTAGCTTATAAGTGGTTATCTCCTACGGGATCCCTGTCATGTCAAGGTGGGACCAAGCGAAATGGTCTTCATTACTTATAAGAAATTGAATGAGTTTTTTCCTGAGCTTGGGGCTTAACCCCGTGCCCAGGTATACCTTTCAATCGGACAAGTGTTCTCTCAATATGACTTGTTCTAGCTCCTCGACCGTCAATTTTGTGGCGTTGGAATTATCAGGGGCTATAAAAAATCTGGGAACCTCGTAATCATCATCCTCGCCTTCCCCTTGTTTGTCCGAATTTTCCAAGGCCGGTACTAGTGATTGCTATTTGGCCCCGTATTTAATCATCTGGTTTGGATCCTTCAATGTTGAGATTGTAGATGCCAGTATCATCTCCTCGACCGTGAACATTTCCTTCACAGCCTGTTGTTTACAGTAGACTGTTTTGACTCTGCTTGGTATTGGGAATTTTAGTGCCTGGTGCACTGTCGACAGCACCACCCTCATGTTATGGCTCCATGTCCTTCAGAATAAAGCGTTGTACAAATTTTAGTTTCATGGATGGTCCCGGTGGTGTTTACTGGTAGCGTTATCTCGCCCTTAGTAGTTTCACTCATGATGTTGAACCCGTTTAGAACTCGAACTGCAGGCACAATTTGGTCTTGTAGGCTGAGTTGCTCCACGACCCTCGATCGGATGATATTGGCAGAGCTACCTATGTCATTTAACACACGTTTAACTCGGAATTTATTTATGATTACAGATATTACCAGTTCATTATTGTGGGGCTGAACGATTCCTTTCGCGTCCTCATAATTGAAAGTCAAGGTTTCTTCCGGTATGTAATCTCCAGCCTGTTTCTCCCTTGTGACTGATATTTTAGTGCATTTCAACATAGGCCCCTGAGGAACATCGACCCATCGATAATCATGTTAATGACGTGTTGAGGTTCTTCTTGCTCATCCTGCTTGTTAGAATCCATATTCCCGAAATGATTTTTTGCTCGGTTGCTCAGTAATTCTCGAAGATGCCCATTGTTGAATAATCGGGCTACTTCATCTCTCAATTGTCGGCAATCCTCCGTTCTGTGGTCGTGCCTTGATATTTACACATCTGGTTAGGATCCCTCTGGGATGGATCATATTGTAATGGTCGGGGCCATTTGGTGTCCTTGATACGTCTGATAGCTGATACGATGGCAGCATCGTCAACGTTAAAGTTGTATTCTGATAACCTCGGTTCTTCCTTTTGCCCGACAGGCCTATCGAATCCGTTTTTACTCATGAGTCCCCGATTGTGTTGACCTTGATCGTTTCTCCTTTCGCTTTTTATGAGATTTCTCCCAGATCTGTTACCTATTTGATCCCCATTGTACGGTTGAAAGTGATTCCTGCTCGATCTTGGTTCATGATCAATATCTCTCTTGGCTCTGTCAACGATTCTGACAGGATAAACAGACCCCGAAGGGGCCCCGAGTTGCTCATCTTCGACTCTGATTTTCGATTGATACCGGTTATGCACGTCGGCCCAGGTAATGACCGGATACTCTATCAGGTTCTGCTTCAGCTGCAGTGAAGCCACTCAGCTTCGAATATTGAGTCCATGAGTGAAATCTTGAACAACCCAGTCATCAGAAACTGGCGGTAGGTCAATCCGTTCCATCTGAAACCAGGACATGAACTCTTTGAGCATCTCGTTATCTTTCTGTTTTACTTTGAAAAGGTTCGAATTTCTGGTCTCGACCCTGATGGCACCAGCGTATGCTTTCACGAAAGAATTTGCAAGCATAGCAAATGAGTCAATAGAATTAGGGGGTAAGTTGTGATACCATATCATAGCTCCTTTTGATAGGGAATCTCTAAATGTTTTTAGCAGAACAGACTCGATCTCATCGTCTTCCAAGTCATTCCCTTTGATGGCACATGTGTAAGAGGTTACATACTGATTTGGGTCGGTCGTTTCGTTATACCTAGCAGTCTCGGGCATGCGGCATTTCTTAGAGATCGACTTCGGAGCTGCGCTTGGAGGAAAGGTTTTTGGTACGAACTTCCTGGAATCCAGGCCTTTTAATATTAGCGCCGCTCCTGGGATTTGGTCTACCCTAGAATTGTAGGTTTCCATCTTTTTGTCATTAGCTTAAATTTTCTTCTCCGCTCATTCTATCCGTTTTGTCAGCTCCTCGAGCATATTTAGGAACTCAGGGTTAGCCTCTGATTCATGTTCATTTGACCTTTCTATGACCGGTTCATCCCTGCGGGTGACTTCCCAGGGTGGATCGGGCTCAACCTTGCTCGGTGCATGACTTTGGTTCTATAACTGAGCTATCGCCGCCTGTTAAGCCTGCAATATTTTGAAGATCACCCGTAGAATGATCCCGTCTCCTTCAATATTTTGTGTGTTTCGAGTTGCCGATCGGGCTCTACCACGGACGCTATTTGCAGGGTCGGTAGGCAAGTTTGTGTCGATAGCCACATGTGAATTAGTGTCAATCGGATCTGTGATCGGGATTCCGATGGGATCAATATGCGGTACTCCTTCACCGGGCGCTATGTTGTTAGTTTCGCCGTGGTGACCGAACTCGTTGTCAACATGTAAGGGTACTGATTGAGAGTTTGACATTTTGAATTTTATCCTAAAATCAAAGAGCAAGTATAAAGTAGTGTGTGTTATGGAGATTTGTATCAAATAACCACTATTATCCTTAGCCCCACGGTGGGCGCCAAACTGTTTACCCTCAAAACCGGATAACAAATGAATTTATAGGTGGTTTTAAGGATACATGATTTAATTTGATACAAAACAACAAATGAGATTGCAATTGAAATAAGTAATGGAGATGTAAAAGCTAATCACACGAGCTGAACAGTCTTAGCCTAGGAAGGTTTGCCATCTTCGAGCCAAAAATCCTTTTATTGATATCAGAACAGAAACAACCAGAGAGTAACAAGAACTTGGCGAGAATAATAATATATTTTTTTGGGATACGTGTTACAATCTGTTTACAAGTAATCAGACCCCCCTTTATATAGTAGGGGAGTCCTACTTTAGGTACAATTCTATAAAAGGTAAAAAAGTCTTCTAGTTTGCCGATTTGCCGGTTCTTTATTGATACGTGCCGAGATTCCCGCCGAAATATCCGACCGTTACGTATATTTCTGCCTTCCGTTATTTCGGTCTTCTGTTGGTTATTCCGATAACGTTTCCTCGAGCTTATTCGGGGTCAGGGTCGATTCCGGGATCATAGGCTCAATATTCTTGATGACGGATATTCTGACCTTGTGTTCTGGTTCGATGAGACTCGGGGTCGATCTTCAACCCTTCGCATTCCGTGCCCGATCCGTCGTGCAATAGTCGAGCCCAATTTTGACCGCATACAATCATTATAGTTAACATTATTCGTGTAATTAAGCATGTAATCATCTGCAAATTAATTTCTAGCAACTTAGTATATACTCCTATATGAAAAGAAGCAATTCATGATTCAAAGGCAAGATTAATCAAGCACGGCAAAAGAAACTGAAGATTACACAAATAGGCCCAAGTCAAAAAGTTAAATTACTAAAATACTCTCTTATTACGCTATTTTAGTAAAAGTAAAAAAGGAAAAATCGAACGCCTACAAACATTCTGAACCAACCTTGTACCTTTCTCAAAAGTCACGACCATTCAAATACTATCTAATGCTCTTCATTCATATTTCAGAGGAGTTCTATTCGCTTTCTCAAGATTTTACCGAACCAACTTGACATTTTCTATTTTGACTATGTTGACCCTTGAATATTTTCGTAATTTGCATGAATAGGATCAGATTTGAGAAAAGACGGGAGAAAGCTAAGGTGTAAAATTGCACGAGAATTGTTGAGAGTTGAGACTTGGAGTTCTGGGTTTCCACCCGTAAAGGATAATCCTAGACCAACTAGAATCTTGGTTAAAGTTATCTATTTTTTATGAGTTTAGGTTCCCTGTAGTATACGGACTTGTATTATATTGCTCTCTGTATGTCTATAGACTTAGGAGTCTTATACATCATGGAACTCCTTATATATATTCTTGTTGTAATCACATATGATGAGGAGTGAATGAAAGAACTCTTTATGGTATCGGAGTCTTAAGTGGTTTAATCAACCCAAGGCAATTTTTTTTCAGTAACAGAGAACGAAGACGTTATTGATATGGGGATGATGTCAACTCCTAGGTCACTAGAATCACGTCAAGAAGACATTATGTTTGATGCATTATATGACCTTCTTCTTAATGAAGAAAGACAATTAAAAAGAGATAAGACCATTAATGTTATTGCACCCACCGCTCAGTTCACTTAGAGTTATATTTCTACCACTCGAGGGAGTGGTAGAGGACGAGGAGGGCGTGGTCGCGGATGCTCCTCCATCCAAGGGTTCACACAGAATAACCAAAATTGCAACTTTCAGGCATCTAACCAATCGACTAAAGCAAATCAACAATCTTCTGACTACTTAGGACTTATCTGCCATAATTATGAAGGAAAAGGTCATATTACACATGTATGTCCTTCACCACGAGCTAACAGTATCAGCATGGTGTCTGGCCAACCCACTTCTAATCTTTTCAGTTCTCCCAATCCACCTACACAAACCTGGTTAATGGATAGTGGCACCATACATCATCTCACAACAGACCTTGATAATCTAGGCATTCACTCTGAGTATCAAGGCCCCGAAGAAGTGACATTAAGTAATGGTTCCAAATTGCCTATATCTCATATTGGCAAAAGTTCTGTTCTTATTTCCAATCAAAAGTTCAATCTTGATAATATTTTACATGTTCCTTCTGCTACTCACAATTCATTATCAATCAGCTCCTTTGCTAAATCTAATCAATTGTCTGTTGAATTGTTTCCTAACTATTTTTTGATTAAGGATTTGGCAACGAGAAAAATCCGACACAAGGGGTCGAGTAGTGGCAACTTATATTATCTTCCGGTGCTGCACTCTTCATCACCTGCTTCCTATGCAGCTTCTCATGGCGTTTGGCATGCTCATCTAGCTCATGCATCTTACCCTACAGTTCGTCATGCTTTACCATCCAATGTGCTTGCATTATCATCAAATGAATGTCCTAGTTTATGTTCTACATAAGCTGTTAGTAAGAGTCATAAACTTCCTTTTAAAGAGTCTAGCTTCAAAGCCATAGGGCCTTTAGATTTAGTTTGTTCAGATGTTTGGGGCCCAACTCCAGTAGCTTTGAAGGATGGTTATCGCTATTATGTCATCGTTTTTGATAATTACAGCAAATATACATGAATTTATTTTCTTCGATTTAAATCTGAATTACTTTTTATTTTTATTCAATTTCGTACTATTGTTGAAAAATATTTTGGTCACCCTATTAAATGCTTTCAAGTAGACGGGGGAGGAGAGTTTTGAGCCTTAACAAATTATTTGATAGATAATAGAATTGTGCAACGTTCTTCATGCCCATATACCCTTGAATAAAATGGTTGTGCCGAGAGAAAATACAGACACATTGTTGAAACTGGGCGTGCCCTTCTACATCATGCCAATATTCCTCATCAATTTTGGATAAATGCATTTGAGACGACAGTCTACACTATTAATAAATTACCTACTCCCCGGTTGAACAATAAATCCCCATTTCGTGTATTGTTTAATATGAATCCTGATTATTCTTTGTTGCGCATCTTTGGTTGCTTATGCTTTCATTGGCTTCGTCCTTACACAAAGGACAAACTTTTACCTAGATCTCATCCGTGTATATTTTTGGGATACAGTAAATTACATAAAGGATATAAATACTTTGACATAGCTTCTTCCAAATTCTGTATTTCCCGTCACGTCATTTTTTATGAGTCTATTTTTCCTTTTGCTTCACAGGATGTTGTGGTGCCCAACTCGTCTACTAAAACTACTATTGATCCATTGATTATTAATCTACCTTGCCAACAGACCACATCAAGCACTAACTCACCACCAGAGAACCAGAGTTGTCCCAACTCCTTACCTTCGACTTCTTCCACAAGGCCAACATCACTGCCATCTACAAGTGTGGCTCATGGACATACCGGTAATGATATTTCCTCTTCTCCATCGAGCATACCGATTTGTGATGACTTATGGTCTCGTCCAATTTCACTCCTCTACTTGAGGATATGAAAAGGGTCGATGCAATATTAACACCCAACAAGGAGTCGTGGTTGATTTTCTACATGGAGTTATGAATGAGTCTTAGGGATATATATTATAGTATATGAGCTTGAATTATCTTAAATTGCACTTCTACAAACTTGAGTTATTTCTAGGTCTAATATAAACTAAGATTACAAACCAAGAATTTAAACTAGAAAAATATCTTTGGTTATTTTTTAAATGATATAAAAGGCCTGGGGCTATGACCTTCACCTAGGTGTTAGCCTAATGAGTTATAGACTTTAAAGCTTGTTTTATTGGTCGGGGTGTATTATCGCTATCAACACCTAAGTACCCACTCAATACTTCTCGGCCAAAGAGTGATTTTGCTCAATTTGGCTTTGTCAAGTCCAAATGGGTATTGAATAAAACAGTTGATGATAAGCTCAAGTCGGATTTTACTATCTCTAGGTTCAACTCTTTAATTGGGCTTATCAATCTTTCGATTGACCCAATTTCTTGCTAGCCAAGTTTTTCTAAACTAAATCTCTATTTATGAAGTAGAGACCAAGTCAAATAGGCATGAAATAATATTTGCAACCATTAATTCTTCACATAAAAGCAAGAACTAGGCTAGATAATCAACACCCAACCATAAACAAGTAATAAATTAAACACCCATTAAGTTTACTGATGTGTGGCTATAATTTCGTATTTTAGTACATTATTTGCCTTGTATTTTATATGCGTTAATGGTAAACTACACTTTACTTGCGCGTAATTGAGTCTATTTGATATGTAGGTGAATTGGAGATGAAAGTAGAGCAAAAGGAATACTTAAAGTCTAAAGTGTGCTCGAAAATAGTTGAAAAGAAGAAAGAAAGAAGTGAGCAGCCTACAAATGAGAAAGCTGGCGAAGCCAGGCCTAAAGTGGGCGTTAGAGCAGGCTGGACGAGTTTTTTAGATTGCGTGGGAGCAGGCTAGGTTAAGGGTAATGCGAGATCCACCAGGCATTGAAGCTGGCGTCGCCAGGTCTGGGGCGAGCTTCAGCTCGCGTGAAACGTCGCGAGGCCAGGTCTGAGGCGCGCACATTCCAAGCTTTGAAGACTTATTTCATCTCCTGGTTTGACTAAGACTTGGTCTATGCGTTTAGGTCTTTTCCTACACATATAAATAGACATAAAAACGCCACTTTTCAGGACTTTTGGAAACTGGAGGCAAGGATAACTCGTGGAATAACCGTTGGGAGCTAGACTCATTGATTTCTACATCCCTTTATCTTTACTTTGTAATTTAATTATGCAAAATATTTTGGATATTGTTACTATGAGTATGAGTAGCTAAACTCCTAATCTAAGATTTTGATGGAACCTATTGAAGGATGATTTTCTTGTTACGTTAATATAGATTTGCCGTAGTATTTTCTCTATTTGTTCAACTATAATATTATTGTGGTTGATTGAAGGGCCCTCAATTGGCTGTGCCTATTTAGTATGTATTACTCGGTAGAGAGTGCATATTTAGGTAGTTGTTGAACAACATCACTCCTAACGTATATGAGGGATCAATACGAAGAGTTTAAATGTGGGATTAGGGATAACGAAACCTTGGTACGATCCGAGTGAGCCGTACTTAATGCCGGCTAGCGTAATTCGGGAGAATATGTCTAGTAAATTGTGGTAATTAATCAGGAGAGAGTTACGACAGTTAGAGTGCTCATGATCGATAGAATAAACTTAGGCAAATTTATAGAAAACATAGCGGAAAAGATTCCGACAATAGGGGAAATCATAACCTTAGATCATTCCAATTCTTGTCTACAACCCGTTAGTAGTTAGTTATTAATTATTGCATTTTCATTACGTAATATTCAGTTAGTAAACATCCAAATTGTTACCTAAATATATCTAAAGATTGATTGCGTGAGTTCATGCGAGTCTAGTAGCTATGTTTGATAAGTTAATTCCCTGTGGGATTCAACTCCAGACTTATTAGCAAGAATATATTTGGAACGACCGCTTAGTCCTTTTTATAAGGCATAGTTGGGCGTGATCAAATTTTGGTGCCGTTGCCGGGGACTTAACATTGTTATTACTTACAGCTATAAGAAGTGCTAGAATTCTTAGTGCAATCAATATCTTCATTTTAAACTAAATACATTGAAATTCGAACGTTTGTAGTCTTGGGTGTTACAGGTGCATGCCTAGAAACTCCTCAAGAACTGATGAATTGTTTGAAGCATTATCAGATCCTGAGAAAGTTTTCAAGGCACTGAATCTTGCAAACAAGAAGAACAAACAGCAACAGAACAAATTGAACCAGACATGGATGACGTAATATAAAATCCAAACCATAGAAATAATGCGAATGACTCGAACAATCAGGGTGTGGCGCCTCTTGTACCAAAAGCAGCATTATATGATTGGGCACAACCCATCGCCGATAATTTGGCAACCGCAACCGCAGTCCTTCAGATAGAAGCAGAATCATTTCAAATCATAAACAACATGCTGCATTTGTTGCATAACAACGAACTGTTCTCAGGATCATACATTGAAGATCCTCAGCAGCATCTGAAGAATTTCCTGTCGATATGTGTCACGCAAAGGCAACCTAATGTGACACTGAAAGCAATAAAGTTATTGTTGTTTCCATTCTCGATGACAGGAGAAGCTTAGACTTGGCTTAATGCACTCCCCATAAATTCCATCACTAATTGGGAGGAATTAGTCAAGCAATTTTTGAACAAGTTCTACCCATCCAATAAAACTACCAAACAAATTGATGATATATTGAGCTTCAGGCAGAGAGCGATAGAATTACTACAAGAAACATGGGAGAGGTTCAAGGGTATGCTGGTTAAGTGTCCACATCATGGAATTCCAGATCAGATGTTGGGGCAGAGGTTCTATATGGGACTGGCAGACGGCTTAAAGGCCAATGTTGATGCTTCAGCAGGTGGAGCATTTTTGAGCAAAACATTCAGATAATGAAAGATCCTACTTGATAAGATGCCCCAAAACTCAGGATGGATGACAAGAGAATTTATGATCACTCCTGTTGTTCACTCAGTGGCTTTGGACCCAAACAACTCCATAGCTGAAACTATGGCCACTCTACTGACACAAATGAGTATCCTCACCAAATAGATAGATGAATCAGGCCAGAAGCAGCAGGTACACTTAGTTGACGCAACTAATGGGGACTTATGTACACCATGCATTAACGAACCTTATGTATGCTCGTGGAGTGCGGAAGGTGACAACTAGCACTATCAGAAAGATATGAACTATGTAGCCAACTATAGGGAATAGAGGCAAGGTAGTCAGAATTGGGGACAACAGAATCAATAATATAGACCAGCATAGTAGCAGTACAATAACAACAACAATCCTGGAGCTATGCGATCACAGGGTCAAGTGGTGCCTTACCAAAGGCAACAGGGTTACAACCAGCAAAATCAGCAGCTGGCTTATCAACAATCTCAACAATAACAGATTGTGAGACAAGATGATGGGTTTGCTGAACTTAAGGGAATGCTGGACAACAACAACAGAATGCTGTAACAACTGATTGGGTCCACTGGAAAAATGCAAGAGATAGTGGACTCACATGAATCTAAAAAATCATCCCCAAGGGACGTTACCTGTGGACACACAAATCAATCTAAAAGATCAGGGCCCAAAACAACTTATGGCAGTGAGTCCACGAAATGGTAGAGACCTAGACCTGGAGCAAGAGATTGCTCGCGAAAGCCGACCTACTGAAACACTTGTGCCAGTACTCATTGGGATAGATGATTCAATAGGGTTAACGGAAGTAACGGTACAACATGCACAAAAGAGCACAAGAAAAGAAAAAGAGGTTGCAAAAAAGACTGAGGTAGCACAAGAAACGATAGTAGAACCACTGTCTGAGCAAGAAAAAACTCAAATCATAGGAAAGAAGCGACCTCCAGCACCATTCCAGCAAAAAGGTTAGGCATTGGATGAGCTAGACCCACGTCCATGTTACTACAGCTAGCCGACCAGACAGTGAAGAGGCCCTCTGGTGCCCTTGATGATGTATTAGTACAGGTTGGGAAGTTTGTGTTCCCAACAAATTTTGTCATTCTAGACTGCCGAGTTGACGAGGAGATTCCCATAATTTTGGGAAGACCATTGCTGGCCACTGGGAGAGCTTTAATTGATTGTGAAACTGGAGAGCTCAAAATGAGACTAAATGATGAAGAAATAACATTCAACATGCAGAAATCTATGCGGCGACCAAGTCAATTTGCTAACTGCTCTCTAATAGAAGTCGTGGATGTAATTTTGGAGGAGGAAGATTAGACCTTGAATGCTAAAGACCCTCTAGCAGCCTGTCTCATGAACTTAGATGAAGTAAATGGAGAGGATTTGGCGGAGTGGGTGCTGGCTCTTGAAGGCCAAGGGTTTTGGAAAAGAGAGCTCGAATTTGAGCCTTTGCACTTAGAAGAAAGAAACATTCCTCCAGCTAAGCCATCGATAGAATAACCACCAAAGTTGGAACTGAAGCCGCTACCACCGTACCTCAGGTATACTTTCTTAGGACCTAACTCAACTTTATCTATTATTATCTCATCTGGTTTGTTAGATGTGCAAAAAGAACATCTTTTGCAGGTATTGAGTGAGTGCAAAACTGCAATTGGTTGGACCATGGCAGACATTAAGGGTATCATCCCGATCTTCTGTATGCATAACATTCTACTAGAAGATGGCCACAAACCTTCCAAAGAACATCAAAGAAGGTTGAACCCCAACATGAAGGAAGTTGTGAAAAAGGAGGTGATAAAGTGGTTAGATGCGAGGATCATTTTCCCCGTCTCCGATAGCAACTGGATCAACCCAGTCCAATGTGTGCCTAAGAAATATGGGATGAATGCATTGCAAAATGAGAACAATGAGTTGATATCAACAAGAACAGTCACGGGATGGCGAATTTGTATGGACTACAGAAGATTGAACAAGGCCACCCGAAAAGACCACTTTCCCTTGTAGTTCATTGATCAAATGCTAGATAGATTGGTTGGGAAGTCCCACTTTTGCTTTCTGGATGGATACTCGGGGTATAATTAAATCTCCATTGCCCTGGAAGATAGATAGAAAACATCATTCACCTATCCATATAGAGTCTACGCCTTTCGGAGGATGCCATTCGGCCTATGCAATGCACCCGCCACATTTCAAAGGTGCATGATGGTCATCTTCACTAATATGGTAGAGGACATCATGGAGGTTTTTATGGATGATTTCTCGGTTGTGGGAGACTCATTTGATGATTGCCTAAGGAATTTGAAAAGAGTGCTGAAAAGATGTGTCGAGACTAATCTGGTACTCAATTGGGAAAAGTGCCATTTCAGGGTACATGAAGGTATAGTCTTGGGGCACCTAGTGTCGAGTAAAGGCATTGAGGTAGAACGTGCAAAGGTTTATGTGATCGAAAAGCTTCCACCACCCACTTCCGTCAAAGCAATAAGAAGTTTCCTTGGCCACACCGGGTTCTATAGACGGTTTATAAAAGATTTTTCCAAAATTGCTAACCCCTTGTGTAAATTGCTTGAAAAAGATCACCCTTTTGTGTTTTCTAATGACTATAGGGTAGCTTTTAAAGAATTGAAGAAGAGGCTGGTGACAACAGCTATCATAGTTGCACCTGACTGGGAGCAACCATTTGAGCTAATGTGTGATGCAAGAGACTACGTTATGGGAGCAGTGCTCGGGCAGTGCAAAGACAAAGTCATGCATCTAATATATTATGCAATTAGAACTTTGAGTGATGCCCAACTAAATTACACAGTGACTGAGAAGGAGATGCTAGCAGTGGTGTTCGCATTTGACAAATTCAGGTCATACCTGATAGGTTCGAAGGTAATTGTTTATACTGACCATGCTGCTCTCAGGTACCTAATTGATAAGAAGTAGTCAAAGTCACGCCTGATTCGATGGGTGCTACTGCTGCAAGCATTTGACTTAGAAATCCGTGACCGAAAGGGTACGAAGAACCAAGTGGTTGATCACTTGTCCAGGCTAGAAGGAGCCGAAAAGAAGGTTGAGGTGGAAGAGATTGTGGAGACTTTCTCGGTTGAACAACAACTAGCCACGAGTCTTGAGGTAGCACCATGGTATGCAGACATTGCAAACTACCTGGCAAGCGGTACCGTTCCCTATGACCTTTCCTCTGTTTAAAAGAAAACGTTCTTTCATGACTGTCACATATACTATTGGGATGAGCCTTATCTGTTCAGGATTTGTGTTGATAACATGATCCGGAGATATATCCTTGAGATAGACCAATCTTCTATTTTGTAGGCTTGTCACGCGTCACCATATGGTGGCCATTTCGGGAGAGTAAGAACAGCTATGAAAGTGCTGGAGTCGGGCTTCTACTGGCCGACATTATTCAAAGATACACACTTATGGGTGAAGGGTTGTGACGAATGCCAACTAACCAGGAATATTTCCCGCCGACATGAGATGCCTATGAACCCAATTCAGGAGGTAGAAGTGTTTGATGTACGGGGAATCGATTTCATGGGGCCTTTCGTCAGCTCATATGGCAACAGGTGCATACTCGTAGCTGTGGACTACGTCGTAAAATGGGTGGAGGCTGCAGCGCTCCCTACAAAAGATGCAAAGGGGGTAATTGGTTTTTTGAGAAAGAATATATTCACCCGATTTGGCACTCCAAGGGCAATAATCAGTGACGGAGGCACTCACTTCTGTAATCGAGCCTTTGCAAAGTTGTTAGAAAAGTATGATGTACGCCACAAGGTTGCCACCCCATATCATCCACAAATGAATGGGCAAGTGGAAGTTTTGAATAGAGTGATAAAGAGCGTTTTGACAAAGACTATGAATGCTACAAGAACGGATTGGGCGACAAAGTTAGATAATGCACTCTAGGCATATCGTATTGCTTTTAAAACTCCGATTTGCATGTCGCCGTATAAATTGGTGTTTGGGAAGGTGTGTCACTTACCAGTGGAGTTGGAGAATAGAGCTTTATGGGCATTGAGGCAGCTGAATCTCGATATAAAAGATGCGGGTACAAGTAGAGTCACAGAGTTGCACGAGCTTGATGAGTTTCGCTACCATGCTTTTGAGAGCACAAGACTATACAAGGAGAGAATGAAGATGATGTATGATAAAAATATTCTTGAGCGGAGTTTTAAACTCGGAGATATGGTATTGCTATACAATTCAAGATTAAGGTTATTTTCGTTCAAATTAAAGTCAAGATGGTTAGGACCATTTTGTGTGGTAGAGATTAACCCCACTGGTGCCCTAGAGATTGCTGCAGAAAATGACTCCTGCACGTTTAGAGTCAATGGACATAGGTTAAAACATTATTTGGGCATGGATGATGCGAAAGTAGTGTTGGTGACTCATCTGCTCGAGCCACCAAGGTTGAGCGAGCCTTAAGTATAATTACCTGCGTCGTGCCGCGATGTTAAATTAGGCGTTTCATGGGAGGCAACCCATTGTAATGTTGTATTCGTCATGCTGTGACGATAACTAATGCGCTCGTTGGGAGGCAACCCAATTCGTAGTTGACTTTTAGTGTAGTTAGAATTTTCTTTTCGCTTTTTTAGGTACAAACAAGTTGCAGGTGATTTTGGGCAAGTCGAGCAGGACATTAATCTTTGCCTGAAGGAAACCTGGAGGGGAAGCTCGCCTCGCAAGGGTTGAGGTGAGGGAAAGCTGGAGAAATAGCTCGCCTCACATGGGTTTGGGAGAGCTGCAGCTCGCGTTACATTTCGCGTCGCGAGGGCTAGGGCAAGGTAAGTTTCCCCCGTCGCCAGGTAAGGATCTTTCGGCTTATTTTAATTTTTTTCCCCTAATTCCTCTTACCACCTTCCTCACTTAAAAGGCCAAATCTAAACAAAATAAAAACCTAACCTAAACAAAATGCACAGTACTGCTTACAAAATTTCCTCAACCTCACACACTCACCAGCACACAAACGCACAACACCTACTATTTCTTTCACTTGCACCAGCAATTCACAGGCAGATACTTCCTCTTAAAGCTTCTAAGGTATGATTCTTATATCTCTGCTTTGCAATTTCTAGTTGGGTAAAGGTATGCAATTAGACACAAAGTTTTGGGGTTGTTCTTCATTGTAGTATTGTGTTTGTGTGTCCAAACCCCATGAACCCCATATGAATGGTGTTGCTATTGTGTGAACAAGTGGTAGTAAGAAACTCCCAAGACGATTTGGGAGGGTGAGGCAATCCCTCACCCCTACAAGCACTCCCATGGCACTAGTGCATGCTAAGTGTTCGCTATAATTCCTCAATGGCATTCCTTGTCCCCATTGGAGCCCGAGTCTCCGGGATTAATAGACTAGTGTTATGTAGTCGTACACCACATTAAAATCTTAAGCGTGGGGTGGCTCATTGGTAGCCCGATTCTTCGCAATTGGAGGAAGCACCCATGTGTTGTTGTTTCATTCTCATGTTAAGAAAATACGAGGTGAAGTCTGAGCAACCTCAGAAATTTGAGTAAGACTGTGTGTGTTATACCGTAATGTAGTTTTAACTGATTAATTATTACTTGTGTAGGAACGAATATGCCTCCAAGAAAAGACACTAGCAAAGGGAAGGCTACTTATACTTAAAGCAAAGGCGACCTCCGAACCTCCCCCAAAGAAGAGAAAAGGGGGAGAATCTACCTCCATTCAAGGTGAAGGAGCACAAGCTGTGGCAGCTATAGCAGCCATGCGTCCACAACCCCAAGGCAAATGGAGTTTGGCATCAGAAGCATACCCCCGCATACTAAGGATTGGTACAGGCACTGTAGGCTTAAACATGTACATCCAGAAGCCGCTATCCATGAGCGCCGACTGCAAGCAAAGTACCATGCTATTTGGAGGGGCATCCGTGATTTGGGGTTGAGCTATGTCTTCAAGAATACCGGGATATTAATCTTAATCTAGTGCGGGAATTCTACGCAGGGTTTGATCCACATGATACTGAACAGCTGATGCCGATTCGTGGACGGTTGATAAACTTTTCAGCCACGGCCATATATAACTTTTTAGGTGCTCCGGATGTTCCTGTGGAGCCATTGGACTACTTCATTCACCGTCCTACATGTAGAGAGCTGAGACACATGTTATGTGGTGTCAATTCTACTGCAGCATAGATCTGTGATAAGAAAACAAATCGGCACAGGAAGTTCCCCAAAAAGAAGATGAGGGCAGAGGCTTAAGTTTGGTTAAAACTGATTAATGCACGACTCCTACCTTGCAATCATGACGCGCTAATTAGCCGTGAGAGGACGTGTGTGATATATTTCCTCATGACGGGTCAGAGGGTGAATGTGGGTCATTTGATCCGCTACCAGATGTCTCTAGTAAGAATGAGTAAGAAGATTGATCGAATGCCTTTTACAAATATGTTGACTCAATTCTTAAGACATGAAGAGGTTGAGGAGGAGCCAGCGTTCGACCACATCATTGATTAGCCCCTATGACAAACGGACATTAATAGCATTCGGGTGAAGGAAGAGACTTCCATGCCATTATTCACAGGTGCCGAGCGCAATGCTCGTGATGATAGTTTTATGGCCCATCTATATGGGATGATGGATTTGTAGTTGCGGATAGGGGGACGGCCGGCCACTATAGCGGAGAGGGACATAGTGGAGGAGTGGTTCCCGCTCAACGCTTATGCTCAACAACTGGTTGGGCTAGGTGATGGATACAGACTCCTAGATGATGAGGATGTCAATACACCTGAGCAGTCTGAGGCTGAGACAGAGCAGCCAGATGATGAGGATGATGACGATGAGGAGGAGGAAGCACAAGATGAAGAGTGGGCAGCCTTAGAGGATGAGGGTGACGATGCAGCATGACCAGGGAGTTTTTCCTTATACCCTACTCATTTTTCTTGTTTTGTCATTTTGTGCATGCACTGAGGACAATGCATGATCTAAGTGTGGGGTGGAGACTTGTAAATATTAGTTTTTCTTAGTTATTTGTTTTTTTAGTAAGTGTCGTCTTTGATTTAGTTAATTGTTTTAGTTATTTGTTTTTAGTTATTTGTTGTTAGTTAAAAAAAAATAGAAAAATTGGACTCTTCCCGACGATGGATCTCCTAGACAGTTTTCTTAAGGGAATTAAGTCTAAAGAAAAAAAATCAAAACATTTTCTTGTAGTAGTGTAATTATTTCCTCTTAGTTTTTCTTTGGGCCGCGATTCTTTTCCAAGGATTTTATTTGAACCGGGTGTAGTTAGTTTTAATTTTTAGGACTAAAACAATCATTGGGCTATGAATCGAATTGCAGCGATATCTCTTAACTTTGTATGCCTTGAGAATAGTTAGTACTCTGGTTGTGACGCTTAGGCTCAGTTTTTGACTCTAGTATAAGTACCGTAAATCGTGGATTCTTATATTTTCTTGACTGCTTTGACTGGAGTGTAGTGATAAAACCAATCCCGAGTGAGTTATGTTCCATGTCGGCACGAGGTTTGTATGTATTCAGTGCATTACATTTGATGTCTAGAACTTGCCCCGTGTGTATGCAAAGAGAAATGGTAGTCTTGTTCAGTTTGGGAAGTGATATAGGCGTTTCTTTGTTAAGCCAGATATATAGAGTTTACCCGCCTGAATGTCATATAACGTAATTAACCCCTTTGAGCCTATAATCCTGTTTCTTTGGTTACCATATTACAAGCCGTACCCCTTTGTTTTAATAGACCATATAATCGAACCTTGTCACCTTTTATGAGCACTTGAATTGTGATGAATTATGAAAAACGTTATAGTGTGGGGTGGTGGGTTGGCTTTTGAGTGGAATAATTAAAATAAAGAGAAAGGTGAACTGTTTTGAAAACAAAAGAAACTATGTCAATAAAAGCCACTTGAAGAGAAAGAAAAAAAAAGAGAGAGAGAAAAATGATAATAGTGTATTGTATGAAAAATAATTCTTGATGATGGTGGCTAGTGATATACTTATTTTTAAAGAAGTATAGGGTAATATAATTTGAAGTGAAGGTGAAATGTTGGGTTTGACATAAGTATGAGCTATTGTATTAAAGTATATGTATTAAAGTGCTTAAAGGAGGTGTAGTCACTCATATCCAAATGTATCCTATCCGACCCGCAACCTACATTACAACCAATAAATGTCCTACTTGATCTTAGACTGAATGAGCTCAATTAGTAGAGTATTACACTACGGACAAGCCTATGGTGCATCATTTATGGCATATGAATGTTATTTCTGAGAGAGAGTGAATTTTTTCTATCTTGAGTTCCTACGTTCTTAAATTTCATTGGGTGTGGAACTGAGCTCTTTGTTGGGTGAGGGCACGTGATTCATAAAGGAAAGGTAATGTCATTGACCTCCATGTTAGAGTAAGTAAGTGAATTGTGAATAAGGCATGGTATTTGTGAGTCAAATCTTGAGGTGAGGATGTTACACCTTTGTGCTTATACTATTTTAAAGATTCTTGGTGTGATGAGTTAAGGGAATTGCTTAAAATGGTTGCGTCTATAGGTGTAGTTTGATTGCTCGAGGACGAGCAATTTTTAAGTGTGGGGTATTGATGTGTGGCTATAATTCCGTATTTTAGTACATTATTTGCCTTGTATTTTATATGCGTTAATGGTAAACTACACTTTAATTGCGCGTAATTGAGTCTATTTGATGTGTAGGTGAATTGGAGATGAAAGTAGAGCAAAAGGAATACTTAAAGTCAAAAGTGTGCTCGAAAATAGTTGAAAAGAAGAAAGAAAGAAGTGAGCAGCCTACAAATGAGAAAGCTGGCGAAGCCAGGCCTAAAGTGGGCGTTAGAGCAGGCTGGACGAGTTTTTTAGATTGCGTGGGAGCAGGCTAGGTTAAGGGTAATGCGAGATCCACCAGGCGTTGAAGCTGGCGATGCCAGGTCTGGGGCGAGCTTCAGATCGCTGAAGCCTTGCGAGGCCAGGTCTGAGGCGCGCACATTCCGAGCTTTGAAGACTTATTTCGTCTCCTGGTTTGACTTGGACTTGGCCTACGCGTTTAGGTCTTTCCTACACATATAAATAGACCTAAAAACACCACTTTTGAGGACTTTTGGAAACCAGAGGCAAGAATAGCTCTTGGAACAACAGTTGGGAGCTAGACTCATTGATTTCTACATCCCTTTATCCTTACTTTATAATTTAATTATGCAAAATATTTTGAATATTGTTACTATGAGTATGAGTAGCTAAACTCCTAATCTAAGGTTTTGATGGAACCTATAGAAGGATGATTTTCTTGTTACGTTAATATAGATTTGCCGTAGTAGTTTTTCTATTTGTTCAACTATAATATTATTGTGGTTGGTTGAAGGGCCCTCAATTGGCTGTGCCTATTTAGTATGTATTACTCTGTAGAGAGTGCATATTTAGGTAGTTGTTTAACAACATCACTCCTAACGTATATGAGGGATCAATACGAAGGGTTTAAATGTGGGATTAGGGATAACGAAACCATGGTGCGATCCGAGTGAGCCGTACTTAATGCCGGCTAGCGTAATTTGGGAGACTATGTCTAATAAATTGTGGTAATTAATTAGTAGAGAGTTACGACAGTTAGAGTGCTCATGATCGATAGAGAAAACGTAGGCAAATTTATAGAAAACATAGTGGAAAAGATTCCAACAATAGGGGAAATCATAACCTTAGATCATTCCAATTCTTGTCTACAACCCATTAGTAGTTAGTTATTAATTGTTGCATTTTCATTACTTAATATTTAGTTAGTAAACATCCAAATTGTTACTTAAATATTTCTGAAGATTGATTGCGTGAGTTCATGCGAGTCTAGTAGCTGTGTTTGATTGGTTAATTCCTGTGGGATTCGACTTCGGACTTATTAGCCGGAATATATTTATAACGACCACTTAGTCCTTTTTATAAGGCATAGTTGGGCGTGATCATTTACAAACTAGGGTTGGATCACAACCCTAATGAAAATCTAGATACTCATGCTTAAAATGGAAGAAAAAGAAGAAGAGGTGATAATTAAACCCATATTGATAATTAAAATGATGAAATCAATATTCAAAAAGCTCAAAATGGCAAAAACTACTAAAACGAGTAAAAGAAAATGTCGACTGTAGCTGTTGGTGTCAACACTTGACCTAAAAAAGTGAAACTCTTCTGTTTATACAGTGCTGGAATTTTCGGACAAAAATGCCCTTTCGAAGGTTCTGCGGCCACACAATTCCATGTTCGGTTCGCACTTTGCTTTAGCCTGATAAGAGATGGAAACCTGTGGCCGCATAATTCTGAACTACGGCCACGCTTCTCTCTTTTTGAGGTCCGCACATTTCTGAGTGCGGCCGTACATTGCTCTTCTGTGGATCGCACAAATGTGACTGCGGCCGCACAATAATTGTGCGGTCCGCACTTCTGTTGAACTTGAGATGCAAGTTCTCTGAACTTTTGCTCTTGCCCAGGTTCTGCGCCCCACATGTCATATGCGGACTGCACTTTGCACTTATCTCTAATAGGAGTTTCTCCCCAATCTGTGGCTGCAGATGAAAATCTGCCGTCCGCACTTCTGAGCTTTTGTTCCTGTTTGTGTCCTTGAGTTTAGATCTGCGGTCCTCCTCTCTGATGCGGTCATATAAGGAAGACGGAGAAACCACACAAGCTAGAACCTGACCTGGCTCCGAAACATCTAACCTCACGAACTGATTAGCCAAGGTCTGAACGTCAACTACAAAAGGCCTTTCACCAATAGGAATGAATACAAGGCTACCCATACTCACCGCCTTTCTACTCAAGGCATCGACACCATATTCGCCTTCCCGGGATGATACAGAATAATGATATGATTGTCCTTTAGTAGCTCCAACCATATCCACTGCCTCAAATTTAGATCCTTCTATTTGAATAAATGTTGAAGACTCTGATGATCTTGTAAATACCTCATAAGACCTCCAAATTTTTAATGCATGAACAATGGCTGCCAATTCTAAATCATGGACATAGTAGTTCTTTTCATGTGGCTTCAACTGGCGCGAAGCATAAGCAATCACTCTACCCTCCTGCATAATGTCACACCCAATACCAATCCGAGAAGCATCATAATACACTGTATAAGAGCCTAAAGCTGAAGGCAAAACTAGAACTGGAGTTGTGGTCAAGGCAGTCTTAAGCTTCTGAAAGCTCTCTTCATACTCATCCGACCACCTGAATGGAGCTCCCTTCTGGGTCCATTTAGTCAAGGGCGATGCAATAGACGAGAAGCCCTCCATAAAGCGACGATAATAACCAACCAAGTCAAGAAAACTCTGAATCTCAGTAGCTGAAGATGTCATGTGCCAACTCTGAACTACCTCTATTATTTTTGAATCCACCTTAATTCCTTCGCTGGACACTATATGTCCCAAGAATGCCACTGAGCTAAGCCAGAACTCACACTTAGAGAATTTGGTATAAAATTTCTCCTCTCTCAGACTCTGTAGTACAATACTCTAGTGTCGTGCATGCTCCTCCTGGCTACGTGAGTACACCAGGATATCATCAATAAATACTACGACAAATGAGTTAAGATATGGCCGGAATACACGATTCATCAAGTGCATAAATGTTGCTGGGGCGTTGGTTAGCCCAAAAGACATCACGAGTAATTCATAGTGACCATAACGAGTCCTGGATGCCGTCTTTAGGATATTCGAATCCCAAATTTTTAACTGGTGATACCCAGACCTCAAATCAATTTTAGAGAATACCCTCGCTCCTTGAAGCTGATCAAATAAATCATCAATACACGGCAAAAGGATATTTATTCTTGATTGTAACTTTTTTCAACTTCCTGTAGTCGATGCACATCCACATAGTACCATCTTTCTTTTTTACAAATAGAACCGGTACACCCCAATGTGACACACTAGGCCTAATAAATCCCTTATCAAAAAGTTCATGAAGTTGATCTTTTAATTCTTTCAATTAAGCTGGTGCCATACGATACAGAGAAATAGAAATTGGCTGAGTGCCCGATACCAAGTCAATACCAAAATCAATATCCCTATCGTGTGGCATACCCGGCAGGTCTGTAGGAAATACTTCCGAAAAATCCCGCACTACCGGTACTGAATCAATAGTAGGAGTATCTGCCTCAACATCTCTCACAAAGGCCAAATATGACAAACACCCCTTCCCAACCATACGCTGAGCCTTCAAGTAATAAATTACCCTGCTGGGAACATAATCTGGAGAACCCCTCCACTCGACCTTCGGCAATCCCGGTATTGCCAACGTCACGGTTTTTACGTGACATTCCAGAATAGCATGACACGGAGACAACCAATCCATACCCAAGATGAAATGGAAATCAACCATACTAAACAATAAAAGATCAACTCTAGTCTACAGTCCCCCAATAATTACCACACAAGACCGATACATACGGTCCACAATAATAGTATCGCCCACCGGCGTAGATACATGAACATGTGAAACTAAGGACTTACGGGGCATATCTAGATAATATATAAAATATGATGAAATATACGAATATGTGAAGCCAAGGTCAAATAATATAGAAGCTTCCCTATGGCGCACTGAGACAATACATGTGATCACTGCATCGGAAGCAACGACATCTGGCATGGAAGGAAAAGCATACAATTGGGCCTGAACGCCACTTGATCGGCCTTCTCTTCTTGGGCGACCTTTAGATGACTGAGCCCCACCCCGAGCTGGCTGGGCGGGTGGTGGAGCAACTGGTGTAGGAGTCATAGCCTGACTCCTCTACTGAACTAGACCTCGCATAAGGCGGGAACAATATTTCCTCGCATGACCTAGGTCTCCACACTCATAGCAATACCTCTCGAAAAATTGTAGCGAGATATGAGGCGGACCTCGAGAACCAGAATAACTACCAGAAGAACCCGGTACATATGAACCTTGAACTGATGGTGCACGAGATGAACTCTGAGATGGAAGTGCACCAAGAGAATACTGACTATGTCGAGCACTGTATAGACCATGGCTAGCTGATGCACCACGATGAGTTGAATGAGCCATCTAAGAGGGCCTATAAGGATAACCCTTGTTGTGATAGGGCTGTCCCCTAGAAGGAACACCACTGGAATTACCCGGACCACGAAACCTCTTGGCCTCTCTCTCCTCACGCTCCTCAGTACGGACCATCTCTAGCCATCGAGCACTGTCAACCACCTCATCAAATCTAGTACCTGCTACAATCCCTAGAGTCATAACAAAATAGAACTATTGTTTGAGTCCATTAATTAACCTCTATAACTCTCAATCGGAACCAACCAAACTGCATGACAAGGCAATTCCAAAAACTGCATCTCATACTGAGTCACAAACAAGTCCTCCTGACGTAAGTACTTGAACTGCCTGCGCAGTTCCTCTCTCCGGGTCTATGGCACAAACTTCTCTAGAAATAATAAGGAGAACTCATGCCATAAAAGTGGTGCTGCACTAACTGGTCTGCTCCTCTCATAAGTCTCCCACCATCTGAAGGCAGCCCCAAAAAACTAAAAAGTAGTGAACGAGACCCCACTGGTCTCCAGAATACCCGCTGTCCGAAGCATCTGCTAGCATTTATCCAGGAAACCCTGAGCATCCTCTGACTCAGCACCGCTAAATAATGGAGGTTGAAGCCTCCCAAATCTCTCAAGTCTCCTCTTCTCATCATCAGCCATAACGAGGACTAACGAGGCCTGAGTAGCTGTAAACGGCTGGACTGGTGGTGCCCTCGGTTTTTGAAGTCCCTGCACTACCTACTCTAGAGTATAGGCAACAACAGCAGTATGAGTTCCTCCCCTGGCCTAAGAAGTGGCTGGTGCAGCCTGAGTGGAAACCACCTGAGCAAGGCCAGTGCAAACTGTCAAAGCCTCCTGAAGGCCTGGAATTACAATAGGCATAGCTGGTGCTTGAGCTGGTCCCGCTGGCTCAACTATATCTGGAATTCGTTTCTGAGCTGGAGCAACTGGTGGTGCTACAGGTGCTGCACCAACTGCTGTACGAGCTACACCTCAACCTCTACCAAGGCCCCGGCCTCTCGCGGTCCCGGGAGTTGACTGTCTGATCTAGTAGTATGTGTCCTCACCATCTGTGAGAGAATAGAACAATAGAAATTTAGTTTTCGGAATCAATAAATTCGCACGACAGAATACAAGAAAGTTAAATTTTTCCGAAGGGTTCGACAGCCTCTCGAAGATAAGTACAAACGTCTCCGTACCGATCCGCAAGACTCTACTAAACCTGCTCATGACTCGTGAAACCTATGTAACCTTGGCTCTGATACCAACTTGTCACGACCCAAAATCCTAACCTATCGTGATGGCGCCTATCTCATTACTAGGCAAGCCGACAACCTCAACAAACCACAATTTCTTTCAAGTTTGAAAACATAATATTTAAATCCAGTGGAAAAATCTCACAAATACATATATAAATACACTCCCAAAACCCGGGGTCACTAAGTACATGAGCATCTAAATGATAACAAAGTCTGACTGATAAAAATACTGTCTGAAAATATAGAGCAGTACAATAACTGAAAGGAAGAGAGTCAAGGTCAACGGATGCCAGGCAGTTACCTTGATAGTCTCCAACCGAAAACACTCTGAGCTCTAATAGTCGTCGTGTCTGGAAGCAACTGGATCTGCACACGAGGTGTAGAGTGTAGTATGGGTACAACTAACTTAATAAGTAACAAGACTAACCTCTGGGATGAAAGTAGTAATACCCAACAAGGAGTCGGGGTCGATTTTCCACAGGAAGCTATGAATGGGTCTTATAGATATACATTATAGTGTATGATCTTGAATTATCTCAAATTGCACTTCCACAAACTTGGGTTATTTCTAGGTCTAATTTCAACTAAGATTACAAACTAAGAATTTAACTAGGAAAGTGTTTTTTGGTTGTTTTTCAAATGTTATAAAAGGCCTAGGGCTATGACCTTCACATAGGTGTTCGCCTAATGGGTTGTAGATTTTAAATCTTGTTTTATTGGTCGGGGTGTATTATAGCTATCAACACCCAAGTACCCATTCAATACCTCTCGGTCAGAGAGTGATTTTGCCCAATTTGGCTTTCTCAAGTCCAAATGAGTATTGAACAAAATAGTTGATGATAAGCTCAAGTCGGATTTTACTATCTCTAGGTTCAACCCTTTAATTGGGTTTATCAATCTCTCAATTGACCCAATTTCTTGCTAGCCAAGTTTTCCTAGACTAAATCTCTCTTTCTCAAGTAGAGACCAAGTCAAATAGGTATGAAATAATACTTGTAACCATTAATTTTTCCCATAAAAGCAAGAACTAGGCTAGATAATCAACACCCAACCATAAACAAGCAGTAAATCAAACACCCATTAAGTATACACACTAGGGTTGGGTCACAACCCTAATGAAAATCTAGCTACTCATGCTTAACATGGAAGAAAACGAAGAAGAAGAGGTGATAATTAAACCCATATTGATAATTAAAATGATAAAATCAATATTCAAAAAGCTCAAAATGGCAAAAACTACTAAAAAGAGTAAAAGAAAACGTCTATTGTAGCTGTTGATGTCAAAACTTAACCTAAAAAAGTGAAACTCTGCAATTTATACAGTGCTGGAATTTTCGGACAAAAATGCTCTTCCGGAGGTTTTGCGGCCACACAATTCCATGTGCGGTCCGCACTTTGCTTCATCCTGACAAGAGATGAAAACCTGCGGCCGCATAATTCTGAACTGCAGCCGCACTTCTCTCTTTCTACGGTCCGCACATTTCTGAGTGCGGTTGCACATTGCTCTTCTGCAGACCGCACAAATGTGACTGCGCCCGCATAACTGTTCTTATGCGGCCGCACAATAGTTGTGCGGTCCGCTCTTCTATTGAACTTGAGATTCAAGTTCTCTGAACTTTTGCTCTTACCTAGGTTCTGCGGCCGCATATGTCATGTGCGGACCACACTTTGCACTTGCCTCTGATAGTAGTTTCTTCTTAATCTGTGGCCGCAGATGCAAATCTGCGGTCCGTACTTCTGAGCTTCTATGCATCTTTGTGTCCTTGAGTTTAGATCACTACTTCTGGAGTTAGATTTCATCTTGGGGGCTCATTTTCCACTATTCCTGCAATTAAGCATATTTTATCAGTTTTCGAAAACACAATTAAACGCTTCTGGACTAAAACAAAAGGAAAAATATGCTAATAAGTATTCAAAATCCCCACTTATCACTTATCTTTAAACAATATGGTTGAAACATCATCTTTACCATCTAGACCTGGGAACTCCACTAATCAATCTACTCACAAAATGGTCGCACGAACGCAGACGGGCTCATTGAAACCAAAGAGACCTTTCTCTTTAACACCAACTAGCTCAATCTCACTTGAGCCCTCTTGTTATTCATAGGACGCTAGGATGCCAATTTGCATCGAGCTATGACTGAAGAATATAATGCTCTTATTTAAAATGGTACTTGGAAACTAGTACCTCCTTCACCATCCCGAAATGTGATTGGTTACAAGTGGTTTTACAAAACCAAATTAAAAGCAGATGGATCTTTTGGATCGCTATAAAGCAAGGCTTGTGGCTAAGTGTCATGACCCAAAATCCTAACCTATCGTGATGGTGCCTATTTCATTACTAGGCAAGCCGACAACCTCAATAAACTACAATTTCTTTCAAGTTTGAAAATATAATATTTAAATCCAGTGGAAAAATCTCAAAAATACATATATAAATACACTCCGAAAAATCGATGTCACTGAGTACATGAGCATCTAAATGATAACAAAGTCTGACTGATAAAAATATTGTATGAAAATATAGAATAGTACAATAACTGAAAGGAGGAGAGTCAATGTCAGCGGACGCCAGGCAGCTACCTTGATAGTCTCCAACCAATAACACTCTGAGATCTAACAGTCGCCGTGTCCAGAAGCACCTGGATCTGCACACGAGGTGCAGGGCATAGTATGAGTAAAATCAACTCAATAAGTAACAAGACTAACCTCTGGACTAAAAGTAGTGACGAGCTCCGCATGTATAGTCCAATATAGAAATAACAGTACATAAATATAGGCATGCTTTCAAGTTCAGCAGTTAAACTCAGTACAAGTAAGATAGATCAATACTGCATGATATGGGGAATATAACATCTCAGTGGAAAACCTTGTGCACTCACGATTACAATTATTTAGTCAATCAATATTGTTTGAGGCCAATCCAGCCCAGGGATATTCCATCCCGTATATATATATATATATATATATATATATATATATATATATATATATACATACATTGAATGACAGTCAGTCACTCAGTACCGTATAAGGCCAATCCTGCCCTGGGATAATTTATCCCCAAATGTAAATGGTTCGGACAAGATCCATGTCCAGGGAAATTCATCACAAATATAAATAAGCAAGGCAAGTCCATGCCCTGGGAAGTCCATCCCGTATATAAATCATCTACGCTCACTGTAGGGGGTGCAGACTCCGGAGGGGCTCCTTCAGCCCAAGCGTGATATAAAACCGATATGGCCTACTGCAGGCAGGAAGTCCCGATCTATATAATGATAAAGCCTATAAGGCCTTCTACAGGCGGTCAGTCCCGTTCCATATAATAGTAATATATATAAAGCCGATATGGCCTGCTGCAAGCGGGTAGCCCTGATCCCATAAATATTCTCACATTTATGAACATGACTGATTGTGAAATATACATTTTTAAAGCAATTAAATTCAACAGCAATATGACCCTGTGGGTCCCAAAATATCGGCACGTAGCTAAATCATGATCTTTAATACGAGTCTCAGTTAAATTTCATAACACATGAAGGATATGCGAATAATAAGAAAATTCTTTAATTTTACAAATTCACAAGATTTATTTAAGTCACAATTTCTATGGTGCACGTCCACACGCTCGTCACCTATCGTGTGCGTCATCTCCAAACAATTTATATAACACCAAATTCGGGAATTCATACCCTCAGAACTAAGGTTAGAAGTGTTACTTACCTCAAATCGTGTAATTCTTTACTCCACTATACCCTTGCCTCGCTAATCAGCCTCTGCACGCCTCGAATCTAGTCATAATTAATTCGATTCAGCCAATGCAAATTATTGGAATTAATTCCATATGAAAATAGTAATTGTCCAACAAACATTCAAAATTTAATTCAAAAATTGCACGCAGGGCCCACACCTCAAAACCCAGCAAAAGTTACAAAATATGAATGCCCATTTAACCTCGAGTCAAACCATGCAAACTTTACCAAATTCTGACTTCAACTCGACCCTCAAATCTTCAAATTAAACCTAGAGAGTTTTCTAAATTTTTCAACTCAATTCACCAATTAAATGTTGAAAACAATCCTGGATTCGGATAATTTAACCAATATTGAGTTAAGAACACTTACCCCATTGTTTTCCTTGAAAATCTCCCGAAAATCGCCTCTTCCCGAGCTCCAATTTGTCAAAAATAAAAAATGGGACAAAGTCCCATTTTCAGAACTTAACATTTCGGTCCAGGCATTTCTTCTTCGCGAATGCGGAAGCTTTCTCGCATTCGCGAAGCACAAAATTATGCTGACCGGATTTCCTCCTTCGCAAACGCGAGCCTGGTCTCGCGAATGCGAAGACCAATTTCCCCCAGACCGGCTTTCCCTTTAGCGAACGCGGGACCTCGATCGCGAACGTGTGCCCTCAGTAGCGAACGCGAAGCACAAAATGGGCCAGTCCAAATTTCCTCTTTGCGAACGCGATGGAGGAAACCCGATACAGGCATCAGAAAATTCCAGCAGTTGTTTAAGTCCAAATTTCGATCCGTTAACCATCTGAAACTCACCCGAGACCTCTGGGACCTCAACCAAATACACAAACAATTCCTAAAACATCATACGAACTTAGTCAAAACCTCAAATCACGTCAAACAACCTTATAATCACAAATCACCAACCAATTCAAGCTTAATAAAACTAACGAATTCCAACTTCTACATTCGATACCGAAACCTATTAATTCAATTTCGATTGACCTCAAATTTTGCACATAGGTCATAAATGACATAACGGAGCTATGAAGATTTTCAGAATTGGATTTCAACTCCGATATCAAAAAGTCAACTCCCCGGTCAAACTTCCAAACTTAAAATTCTATTTTAGCCATTTGAAGCCTAATTTAGCTACGTGCTTCCAAATAATTTTTCGGACATGTTCCTAAGTCCAAAATTATCCTAACGAGCTATTGGAATCATCAAAACTTTATTTCGTGGCCATTTATACATAAGTCGATATCAGATCACTATTTTAACTTAGGCTTTAAATTTTGGAACTAAGTGCTCCAATCCATTCCAAAACCTCACCGGACCCGAACCAATCACCGCAACAAGTTACATAACAACTGTAATGCATAAATTAAGCAGTAAATGGGGGAACAAGGATGTAATACTCAAAACGACCGGTCGGATCATTACACTAAGAGATACTACCAACATCCGGGAAAAGATTTTGTTGATACATTTAGTCCAGTTATCAAACCGACGACTATTCGGTTATTATTTTCATTAGCTGTGTCTCATCAATGGCATATCACCCAGCTAGATGTCTCAAATGCATTTCTTCATGGTCATCTCGATGAAGTAGTATATATGTCTCAGCCCCCAGGTTTTGGTGATCCTACTCGACCGGACCATGTATGTCTTCTCAAACATCCTCTTTATGGCCTGAAATAAGCTTCCCGAATATGGAATAAATGCCTCATTGATGCCTTACTTTCACTAGGATTTTTGGGATCCAAAACTGATAGTTCATTGTTTTTTAAGTGTGCTAGTGAAAGAAAACTCTTATGTCTAATCTATGTTAATGATATCTTAGTAATGGACTCTGACTCTACTCTTGTACAGTCTCTCGTTACTCAACTACAGAATAAGTTTGCGGTTCGTGACTTGGGGAAACTCTCATACCTTTTGGGCATTGAGGCGCATTGGACGAGTGCTGGGTTGTATTTGCAACAAGGGAAATATATGGGTGATCTCTTGAAACGTGTTCAGATGGATTCCTGTAGCAACGTTTTCACTCCAGCGAGCTTTACTCGGCCTGATATAGCATTCGCAATTAACAAGATTTCTCAGTTCATGCATTGCCCTATGAATATTCACTGGACTGTTGTCAAATGTATTCTACGATACATTAAGGCAACTCTATCTCATGGCTTATGTTTTGTGCAAGGCACATCCACCTTGCTGCATGGGTATACTGATTCAGACTGGGGAAGTGATGTAAATGATCGAAAATCTAATATTGGGTTTGCTATATTTTTGGGATCTAATCTCATTTCATGGGCATTATATAAGCAACGAGCAATATCACGCTCTAGTACTGAGGCAGAGTATAGAGCTCTTGCGACTGCCACTTCAGAAATTATTTGGATTGGGCATCTTTTTCGTGAGATTGGTTGTTTTTCTTCTTCTATTCCTACTCTATGGTGTGATAATTTAAGTGATACGTATTTGACAGCTAATCCCATCTTTCATACTCGTACAAAGCATAGGAAATTGATTTTCATTTTGTTCGCGAGAGAGTTCGAGCAAAGTCCTTATATGTTCAATATGTAAGCTCCCATGACCAGGTTGCTGATGCATTGACAAAGCCTTTGTCAAAGAGAAGGTTCTTGCAGTTGAAGACCAAGTTAGCAGTGGTTCCTACCCCTGCTCAACTTGCGGGGGAGTGTAAAGGATAATTCTAGACCAACTAGAATCTTGGTTACAGTTATATATTTGTTGTGGGTTTAGGTTCCCTGTAGTATACGGACTTATATTATATTGCTCTCTGAATGTCTATAGACTTAGGAATCTTATACACCATGGAACTCCTAATATATATATTTTTATTGTAATCACACATGATGAGGAGTGAATGAAAGAACTCTTTACCACCTTTAATTTTTCTCAACTAGTTTTTCCCCCTATTTGTCTCATCTACACACTATTATTCTAAGATTGGACGCAAATCTAGAAAATTATTGTTTATGTATATTAAATCAATTCGGAATTTGGATTAAGAAGAATAAGTGAGAAAGGTTTAATCATGATGACAAGAAGATTGAATTAGATAAAACATGCACAGAACTAAATCAGTTCAAGTGAATTATCTCACTTGTTTTAAATTCTTTTTCCTCATTAGTACATATGATTATTTTTTTGTCCCTTTAGTCAACTTTCTGTATATGGCGGGGATTATACTCCATCAAGGAATTATTGATTGGCTTAAGTTAATTTATCTTTGCAAAGCTTTATGTTTGAATGAAAGAATTTTTAAATTCTGGTGTTTGGTAGAGACGAACTTTTATATGAAAAATTTATTTATTTTATATACTATATTAGATAAGTTAATGTGATTTATGCATTTGTAATTTTTAATATGTCGTTATGATCATATAACTACTGTACTTTAGTGGGAGATTTCTCGGAAACAACGGTAAATATTCTTGAAATTTTAAATATATAGGTATGATCATAGGCTTTGGGGATTTTAGAGTCTCAATTTAGAAAAATAATAAGCCAACAATCTTATGTATTTACTACATAACATAATTTATGGGGTGAAATTATACTAAGTTTTTTTTTTAATCTTTAACTAGAGAATTTTGACAATAATAGTCATGGGCACGACAGAGCAACCTATTCAGATAAAAAGAACATAAACTAGAAATATTTTCTATAAAGAAGTATTTGCTAAGATATGTTTCATTATATGTGTGTACCTCATAAATTAAAATAAATAAAAATGTCTGATGATTCTTTTTTACGAGCTTAGGTGGAAGGTACTAGTGTGTATATATAATCATCACTTCTCACAAGTTTTACGAGCTTTTGCTGTTTATTACTACTTCAACAAAACACTATAAGTCAGTAACAGTCCATAATATAATTTAAAATCAAAATGCTACATGGACTCTATTCTGTTATTGAGTTCAAAAGAACTTGTAAAAGTTAGTCTTTTTATTTATAAAATTGCAAATAGAAGGAATTAGCACGTGCCATATTCACGGCCATATCTAAGGAGGTTCTCGGGGTCGCCTGAACCCATGCATGCTTCCCTCTCTAGATCATGTATAGTAATATTATATTTTTTCAAAAATATTTAAATATATATATGTGAATACCCAAGTTCAAGTATCATATGATGTGATGGTTATTAGGTGCACGTCTAAGTGAATTTGTGAATTGAATCTTACGTCTATACATGCCGACTGGAGGGTAAGGCTGCTCATGCCATTGCCTTGGGCCCCAAATTCTAGAGGCCCCAAAAATATTATACTATATTATTATATATTATATATCTTATACGATTAATCTTAAAAGTCCAAATTTTAAGATTTGTTTATTTGGTTAAGAATGCATGAGATGAGTGAGTAAAGAGCACAAATTTCCGTCTTGTTATTAGTATATTTGTATTTATTTTCCTCTTCCAGTCTAATTTTTCCTCCTTTCTTTCACATAACTTTGAGATTTCACTTTTCAATTTCAAACTCCGTTTCTTTGGTTTAGCTATTTTCTCGTGTTTAATTGACCCATTGATTAGAACAAAAGATCTTTTGTGTCTCACTGTTATATGAAATTTGTGAAAAGGCCTCTTAATACAATTTGATTTTAGGCCACCAACTTCGTTGAGCCTCCCCTGCGTCTATATTAATTTTTTTTTCTTTTCTTTTCCTAGAATTTGGCGCACCGACAAGACGGACATCTCTGGTCTGACTTTTTCGTATTAATTAAGTATATTTTCTTTTTCTTTCTTTCTTTGTTTGGTATATTTTTTCAAAATTTCCAGGTCACACACATCGATGAGTATAGATGTATGTGAAAAAACTAAAGATTGAGCTCGTAAAATTTATATCTTGGATCTACCTCTTCCCAATAGTACACCCATCTTCCCAAAAGCTTGGATCCAGCTCTGGCCATATTGTATGACATCTTTCTTTCCTCATTGTTATTATCATATAAATAATTTTCCTAATTTATGTATAATGTTTTTCATCAGGCAGAGGGAGGTTGACCATGGCGGGTGAGGAGGGGTAGAGGGAAGCCTAAAAAGTACTCGGGTGAGGTGATTAGGTAGGACATGACACTACTTTAGCTTACCGAGGATATGACCCCCGATAGGAGGGAGCGGAGGTCGGGGATTAGGGTTGTGGGTTGACAGGCAGTCTGAAGTTTTATCTAGGTATCCCAGTAGTATTAGTACTAGTCTTGTATTTTGCTATTCCCACCCCTTTGCTATTTTACATTGTGTCATTATTTCCAGCAAGATTGACTCTATTTTTATAGTGTCGTATTCCGAGATACCTGTTATTGCACGTATCTCCATTTGCGCCCATGTCTAATTACTTTGTTGTTGCTACTGTCTGTTTATTGCTTTCTTTTCACTTCTCTTGAGCCGAGAGTCTTTCGGAAATAACCTCTCTATCGTCATAAAATAGGGATAAGGTCTGCATATACTTTACCCTTCCCAAACTCCACTTGTGGAATTTCACTGAGCTTGATGTTGTTGTTGTTATACGTATGTATAAAGTTTCTCATCGATGTATTGCTCTTTTATAATATGCATACAGGTACATGCACTCCATTAGGTTTTTATTTCGTTTAAATGAGATCATTTGTACTTCAAGTTATTTTTTTTTTGGTAAATAAGCACTTCAAGCTAACTTGTATGGCTTCTTTGTCAGATTCAATCTTTAACAACTTTAGCATTCAACACTTATATATTAATTTCTACGTCAATGAGTGATTAAACCAGACTAAATAAATGGCATATATACCATTCATTCACTGAAAATAAGATTAAAATCATACTTCCCGTTTTAATTTATGTGAATTTGTTTGACTGGGCACGTAATTTAAGAAAAAAATAATTTTTTTTAAAATTTGTAGTCCTAAACAATTCAAAAAGAGGCACAGAGTATATGTGTGGTTATAAAAGCTTCTCATTAAGGGTAAAATTGTAAGTTTAAGCAAAATTATTTCCAAATTTATAAAGAGGTCATTCTTTTTGGAACGGACCAAAAAGGAAATAGGTTCACATAAACTGGAACTGAAGTAGTAGATAATACGAACTTAATTGATAATTTAACCACGCCGAACTATTGCGAACAATATGGATAAATCTACATCAATTATGTCTATATGAGATAACTGCAATTATTTGAAACAAAACGACGATTATGACAGTTGAACTATTAAAGAACTATTAAATTGAAGTAGATCCACTGGCCTTATTAGAACCAAAGGTGAATCCTAGAGCCTTGTTTTGAAATGGGAAGAGCTAGCCACGAAATTCAGATGGGCTAGCATTGGAGCCATACGAAAAGCTCGCCCTAGCTCCCCCCATAAGGAGCCAAGGCACTTTCAAGGGTACGATATGGAAATGCAATACCATGCACCTTTTTCTGGTGTTCCGCCTCTATTTCATATTGCTTCTTTGTCATTTCCATTGCCTCCGCCACTTCTCGAAGTTGAAAAAAGTTGAGTTCTTCAATTGGAGCTTTCCACCAACGCTCATCCCTCCAGGTTCTTTGTAAGTCTTTTCCGCGACTTCTCTCCATTTTCAATGTCCCCTCTTTGTCGATCAACTCTTCCATATTGACCTCACCAACATTAGCATTGGGTTGAGGGTTCTCTGCGAGGAACCTATCCATGATCAAATCCACAGAAGGGTGGCCAAATGAGTAAACTTTGTTTCCGGGGGAAAAACCCACTAAGGCAACTTCAGCACCACTTAGTGTACAGAGTTCACTAGCCTTCTTGAAGAGGCCAATTCGTCGCTTGGAGAAACCCACTTGTAAGTTTCTCTCGTTTTGTATCTTCACCATGTCAATTTGTTTGCGACCGTTACTCTTTCTTCCCATGGCTAAACTTATAATTTGAGAAACAAAGAGAAAGGTGATTTTGGGTCTCACCACTAAGAGTTTATTTATAGCTGTAAAATCTTTTTATTGTTTGAATGGAAATGAATTCAATTAACAAGGGAATCAAACATTTTAATGTTAATTCCTTTTCTAGAAGGATTTGAATCAAATACCTTCTCCATTCGTTGTTCCATTTCTTTAATAGTCAGTGCTAATCCTAAATGATCATAATTAGACAATACATATTTTACTTTATTAGAATGTGGGTTGCTCTGATGGGTTGGACAAGGTGGGTTGCTCTGATGGTAAGCACCCTCCACTTTCAACCAAGAGGTTGTGAGTTCGAGTCACCCCAAGAGCAAGGTGGGGAGTTCTTGGAGGGAAGGATGCCGAGGGTCATTTGGAAACAGCCTCTCTACCCCAGGGTAGGGGTAAGGTCTGCGTACACACTACCCTCCCCAGACCCCACTAGTGGGATTATACTGGGTTGTTGTTGTTGTTGTTGTTGTTTATTAGAATTATGTTATTGGATTGCATTTAGACCACCAAATATTATTTTGTTTAGAAGTTAAAAAAAAGTAATAAAAATAATGAGTACCTTTTATGCGGGGGTGGGAAAAGTTTTGTTGCACGCCATTCTTTTATGGTATAAGTTTTAGTATGTTCATATATAAAAAGATGGCAATTTATGAAGTAAAGTTTCCCCCCCTATAGTGCTCGTGCATTCTAAGTTTTTTATATGGATATCTTCTTATGTTCTTATATTGTCTTGCTAGGTAAAAGGCATTCCATTATAAGCTTTAAATATGTTAAAATATTTATTCTTTGTCATATAGTATAATGTTTTTCGAGAAATTTAATATAAAATCTTAAGATTATTAGAGAGTAATTTAGAGCCATTACAAACTCGTAAATCATAATCGTAATACGTATGGCAAGTGAAAGAAATGTGTACGACAAAACCCTAAAATCTACGCATAATTTATCGAATAACATTAATCTTTTTAAACCTCATAAGACGCCCTTCTAAACCTAACGTGATAAATAGCAAATGCAAGAATAATAACTACGGTCTTAAACAAGTTGTCGTTGATTATACATGAATATTTCTCCATTTAAGCTCATTTCGGGCCAACATATGTTATACTACAAAATAAAAAAATTAAAACTAAAAATAATAACTACTCGATGGTTCTTTCTATTTTCTACTGAAGTATAAATCTGACGTGAGACAATATATATCTCTTAAATATTAGAACAAAATTCCGTCAAATTAAACAAGATGGCCCTTTTATCAAGTGAGTTCTTGACTCACGCAATCAACACTATATTTGAAAGCTTTAACATAAAAAACTTCAACACGTAAAATGCAACATGCACACAAAGATTTACACTTCAAAAAGCATGTATTTATTGTATTTTCATTAACCACAACACAGACTATGTTGTAATATTGCTTCAAGCTGTGATGCACGTTCGTTCATAATTCATGTTGTGAACTATTTTCTTTGATTTCCAAAAAGCACAAAACTTTTGGAAAGATATTACGGTCTTTAACTCTAAAAATCCTATGACTGCCCCTATTGTTTTTTCTTTAAACTCTTGGAACACAACTTGAAATTAACATCAAGAATCAGGAATACAGTGACTACCTTTCTTGGGTCGATACTCGATATAACCCTTTCTGCCTATGGCATATTTAGTTTGCCGGGAGTGATAATGTCTTTAATCATAAAAAATGAAAAGGCTAAAGTTTCAAACACAATTTCTAAATCTGCGGAATTTGACTTAATTTCTAAGCCTAGTACCCTCACGTTAGATGGGAACCATGCATCCTTAAGAGATTATTACAATCTCAATACGAATGGCTCTCCACTAGGCAACCCGGAATAGGGGGATATGGGGGAGTTATCAGAAATAGCTGGGGCGACTGGTGTTTCATGAAAGGTATCCCAAACAATACTAACACTCTAGCTGATTTATCAAGAAAGTGTGAAATTTGCAACAAATATTTTGGTTGCCATATATCGTGTGAAAAGTATTTTTGTCAATAACAGGCAAGTTATTGCATGACGTTGCAATAAATGCTGCCAGAAGTTGACTTAACGCAACAAGAAATGTTGTTGTCGTAAAATATATATTTTGGTTACACAATTGTGGCTTATAAAAATATTTAGCAACAAAAATTATTATTGCGATAAATTATTATTAATTTTGCAACAATATTACTTGTGGCAAAAAATTAGCGAAAGGGTAGTTAATAATTTGTTATAAAGGCTTTTAGCAACAAGTATTGTTGTGGGCACAAATCACTTTTTGCCAACAATATTGTATTTTGTGTTATATTGCTAGCAAGATTAAATGTGTAGTTGCTACATACACTATTCACATTTTCTTTTAAAATATCACAAAGTTATATATAAATTAATATATGATATATATTTGCAAAGGTCAATACACTGATGCACTAAGTATTTACGTACTTTCAAAAACTAAATACTACTAAACCACATGATTTTACTTACAAAAAAAAATAAGAGCATCTACAAGGTCATAATTTCTAATCTAATAACAATCCAAAAAGCAAATCTTCTTCCAGTAGTGTCACGACCCAAAATTCACTATAGGCCGTGATGATGCCTAACGCCACCGTCAGGCAAGTCAACGGTGATTGATCAATTTAACTACTCATTTAATTACTTTAGAAATCATAAATTTTAATAAGAAAGGAAATTTACACTTTTAAATCCACTGGAACGTACAAAATTTGTAGTTTATAAGAAAAGTGAAATGAGATGATAATATACAGAACCGTAAGCATCAACTAATATATCCCAAAATCCGGTGTCGCAAGTGTATGAGCATTTACTAGGGAGTACAATAATAATACAACATCTGTCTAGGATGTAAATGAGACAAGATAAAATAAATAGTACGATGGAGACTCCATGGACTGCGATGCGTAGCCTGGAATGCAGATAACATAAAGTCTCCTCAACCGTTGTGCCTACGCGCCAAGATGATCACCAAATGAACCTGTCCGATCCTGCACAATTAGTGTAAAAGTGAAGCATGAGTACGTAAATCAATACGTACTCAGTAAGTATCTAGCCTAACCCCGGAGAAGTAGTGACGAGGGGTCGACATCGACACTTACTAGAGGTCCAACAAAGCAATATAATAAAATAATAAGCATATGTGAAGCACACAACTATAATGGGGTAAATCTGTAAGTTACCTAATCTTCCAAATATTTCTTTTAATGTATGAATTGATCAGTCTTGTATTCTACCTCATCTGCTTAGATATATCAAGTACCAGTAACAAACGGATAAAAAGTACCATGTAAAATGCCGGGCATCAGTGGAAGGATAATCTCGTGAATGTTCAAACTACCAGCGATACAATGCTCGATTATGCCGAGGTCGTTCGGCCCGATCCAGAATAATAGGTACACTACCGAGGGTCAAGCAGCACGAACCATAGATGCATCTATTATATTGACGAGTCGTTCGGCCCACTCCACAAGAAAGGAAGGAAATTATCGAATTACGAGACACGTACTTACAATACAGTACATGAGCACAAAGTGAATATAATCTTTACCATTTCTCTAATAACTAGCCAACAACTCAAGTTGATAAGGTTCGGCCTAGTATATATATATTTATTTCCAAATCAATTTTAATTATAAGTTCAAATAATTAAGCTACCAGAACATGAAACGAACCTGCTCGAGGCCTCCGGGACCTCATCTAAACATACCAACACATCGCAAAACATTAAACGAACCTGCTCGAGGTCTCAAAGTGCACCAAACAATATCAAAACTACGAATCGACGATCAAAATCCTTCTTTAAACTTCCAAACTTCGACGAACGCGATCATATCAAAATAATCCGGAATGACGCCAAGCTTTACGTACAAGCCACAAATCACGGCACGAACCTATTCCAAGGCTCGGAACCCCAAACGGACATCGATAACATCTAAATCCACTTCAAACCAAACTTATGAAATTCGTAAACCTTCAAAATGCCAACCTTCCATAATAAGCACTGAAATGCTTCTGGACCACCCGATACTCAACCCGACTATACGCCCAAGTTCGAAATCATCATACGAACCTTCAAATCCCGATTCTAAGGTTGTTTACTCAAAAGTCAAACCTTAGTGAATTCATCCAACTTAAAGCTTTCGTAATTAGAATGTTTCATCCGAATCAACTCTGAACTTCCCAAAATTCGATTCCAACCATACGTACAAGTCGTAATACATGAAGTGAAGTTACTCAAGGCCTCAAACCGCCGAACGATGCACTAGAGCTCAAAATAACTGGTCGGGTCGTTACATTCTCCCCCATTTAAAACATACGTTCGTCCTCGAACGTGCCAAGGGCTGCTCCGGAGTTATCTAAAATCACTATTCAATACCTCATGCACCTACTCGTGCCACCACAACCCAGTTGAGCACATTAGCTCGAGCGAGACTGAATATTCTCCCTTTTATTTGGTCAATAAGACTTAGAACCAAATTCCAACCTCCAAATTTCTCTACAAGACCTGATTCCAACATACGAATACCGTATCGATCACTACACACTGTACTAAAACATGATAATGCATCCATGCTGGCATCACACAATGCACAACATAACCCATTTTCCCAAGGCAACCTCCTCCAAGCACAACAGTTGCAATTTCACGACTCGGCCCAAAGCCCGTAGTATACCTCATAACATATATAAGCTATGTTCCAACTCTCACACTACTGCCAAGACGGAAGAGATGTGTTGAAACTCATAACCACCTGCCAAATCAATAGATCATGGAGTTTCTCCTTCTGACAAGGATCATTACCTCATTCTGAATTGAATAACAATATTTTCTCTTTAATATACCCTACATAAATACGATAGAAATGACCTCAGGTCCAATAACCTCGTCTCACCCAGTACAAGCTGCTAGGGCAATAAGCCACCTCACACATTGTCTAAAATCTCATACATCACCATCAAAGCGCTAACAAGCTACAACTCGAATATGACACATAAGGAAGAACGAACTCTGGAAAAAAACTACCCAGCCCGCATAACGAATAAAACAACCGAAAAGATGCTATGAAACTTTCTTAGAGAATGAGAAACAAAATGCACAAGAATAGATATAGGTAACCGTACTCAACATCTCGCTGTTGCGGCGTGCAACCCGATCCACACATGATACCGTTGCGGTGTGCAACCCGATCCAACGTCATAATACCATTGTGGCATGCAACCCGATCCAATCAATATACTTGTGGCGGCATGCCACCCGATCCACACATAATAGTAAATAAGTGAATACCCATCAAGCCATAATACTCATACCTATGAAATACCCGAATATCGACCACAAGCACGCCAAGTGCAAAAATACAACCCTGGGGAGACGAATAGTGCGATACGCTACAACACCCAAGTACGACTAAGGTGCAATAAATGACATGCATCTCAAGAGCCATCCTGCTCACATAATACCACAAGCTACACGGGATCACAACACATGTGCAAATAATCAAGTCGTCTCACAACCCACATGGCATAATGGAGCTTTTACATGGAACAACTGACGGTGAGAATACATCAAATGCCCGAAAGCTCCTCCGTAAGCAATGATTTGCCGAATAAACACATCCGACATGATGTGGAGCACATATTCACATTAGGCCACCAACAGACCTCAAGCCGTTTCTGATCATACCATACTGGGCTAATAACCTTTCAAGGGTCCACAATAACCCTATCCATGACACATAAGAACAACCATAAAATCCGGAACAAACTCACACAGTCCACAACTCAAGGAATAGATTTCCTCTCAGGCATAAGCTCTCACATTAGTGCTAGTACCAGAATCTCCATACTTGATTCCAATTATAACCATCAAGTGGCTCACATGCCACGCTTATATAATTCCACTATGAGGTACGCCCCCATAACTTTTCGCACCAGGTAGCAAAGTCTATACCCCCATACCACCAACCGTACTAATTCAGTAAAGCAATCAAAAATCTGCAAATTAATATACAAAGCCTCCTACACAGAATGCCGTTATCAGGTGACACTAAAGAAAATGCCAGCTTACTCCGAACGTCTGAATTCTTCCCTGATCATCCGATCTCGTGACATTCCTATCAACACCGAACCACAACCTAATCCTCTACTTTCAATTCCCATGCCGCTCATTGTACACCTATAATGCCGTTACATGAGAGTACAAGAATTCATCATAACCCCTGAGCTATTAGTAGAATAAGCACTCCATTGGCTAGGAACCTTTTACTTAACTCATTTAAGAAGAACCATTGCAACACGCAACTGTATCCCCAACCGCAGAAAATACAAACCTCAAGTCGTGGTCTAAATTGTCATAACTCTTTCGGGATCCATTTACACATAACAAGGACATTATAATCAAATACCTCCAAATCAATCAAATTACGGTGGCTGTCAAGCCCACACGTACAACCACGAATCACCCGCATAGCTTACATACCGAAAGAACTGATCATTGCCACAATCATGCTGATTCAAACCATTACTAACCGACCAAACTTTCTCCAACTTGCTCTTGACCTGGCTTAGAAATAATAATAGCTCCATTCAAAACATAACGAACTCGATCCGCACTCATCCCGAGTTACCCGAATCACGAGACCACATCCTCTCAATACCCATCGCAAAAACTCGATCCTTAACCACACAATGGACCCAAAATCCTTAGACACATCGCTTACATACTTGAACCTATTAGAACCACTATTGAGAGTCACCCACTCTGTCCCGGTCTCGAGCATGACCAAACTCCAACGCTCTACTAGCACATGAACACCCTATCAAAGAAGCAACCGACTGAATTCTCTTCCTTGTACATCACTTCCACAAGAAGCATAAACTCTAAGTCTTCCTAAAACTGTACATGAATCGGTAAGGCGAAGTATAGCACACATTCATCAAGTTCTTCAGTCGAATTATGCCCGATGTTTTTGTTAACCCACCAATGCACCGATAACCAGCAATCGCACAAGCAGACAACCACACGCTCCAATCATAGATGGTAGGCTCCCCCACTTAGCTTTAAGCTACAATTACATAAATCTAGAACCCAAAAATATTCCTCATTTTCAATCATCATGATCTCTCACCTTTAACCCACCAAATTTCTAGATATCTTTTGTTAAGCTTTTTATAAAACATTCCGAATTATCAGCCACAATCGCACACTCGATCTCCTGTTAGGTAATAAGTAGAATTTTTCGTAAAAACTTCATCAACAACACGCAACGGCTAACCCGCTCACAAGAGATAACCCATATATGGAATTTCATGCCGACATCTTCCAACGATGCTGCACTGGGTACAACCACCACGAATTCAATAAACCCTCCTGAGCCCATACTCGTCCAGCAGTGGTAAAAGTTTGTTCATTCCCCATTGCCATCGACTGAAAGTCCGACAATACGCTCCAAACTCGAAGTCACGTTACATCAAAAAATGATAATCAAGTTTTCACACCCCTCTTCATTTCAAGCAAACTCCCCTTTGACATATTTAATCTTCCTCAGTGCAATAGTCTCCATCTCAAGTAAAAATCCGTGGACCTAGTCACCTCCCACCACGATTCCCTGTTCGTTCTAGACTTTTCTCAAGGCACGTGGTTATCGTACCACAGAATACATAAGCTAATATACCACTCTCACTTCGGTTAAACCATCTTCTTCAAGTTACTTCTCGACCTCGCTTCTCATACTTAACCTGCTAGTAATTCAACCACTACGAGACACTTCCCGCCATGCCCTTTCTCATACTTCAAACCACTGCGAGACACTTCCTGCCATGTCCTTCCTCATACTTCGCTGCCCAAATGTTGCCTCAAATCAAATCTATACCTGTAGCACCTGAACTTATAAATTTCTACCAACTCTAAACCTCCTAAAAGATCATCTTTCTCGAGCCATCAACATTAGAAACACCAATTTGATTACGAAACCGCTACACTTCGTTATCTATGATAATCACTTCTTAGGCACCAATCCACAACACACTACCCCGAAGGCAAATCGAAGAAGACCATGACACCGGCAAACCTTAATGTGTTCAAACACGGATGACGACACCACGTCGCAAATGAGAATTCCACCACGCTCAAAATATCAAGTCTCGATACTCCATCAACCAAAGCCTGAACATCCATAGACCGATTGTCTCTTCCCCCGCTGGAATTAAATGCCTAACCCCTAAATCATGCACTGAGCAATCCTTCTTTCGAGTCATTCACTGCCTCGACAGATAGACAAACATCCTACTATTACACAATGCTGCAGGATAACAATGTAGAATATCATAGCAATCTGTGCGTAGCCTCAAAACCATAGGCAATACTGATATAGGGCATGAAACTACATAACCCCCTTCTACAAGATGACGACAATAACTCGCTCGAGTATGCAGGGAAAAATATCCCGCACCACATTTGCAGTACAACTACAACTCCTCAATGCCCAATTGATAACAAGCACTCCACGTCGCATAATATTGAGTAGGAAGGAAATAAAGGCATAAGCGTCAAAGGAATCAAACTGCACGATGAGGAATCAAGAAGGGAAGTGCTCCTACAACCCTGTAGCCTCTAAAGATACGTACAAACGTCTCCATATCGACCTGCAAGACTCTACTAGACTTGTTCATGACTCGTGAGACCCAAGTGAACATAGAGCTTTGATACCAAGCTGTCACGACCCAAAATCCACTATAGGCCGTGATGGTGCCTAACGCCGCCATCATGTAAGCCAACAGTGATTGATTAATTTAATTACTTATTTTATTACTTCCAAAATCATAAATTTACACTTTTAAATCCACGGGAATGTACAAAATTTATAGTTTATAAGAAAAATGAAAGGTAATGATAATATACAGAACCATAAGTATCAACTAGTATATCCCAAAACCCGGTATCACAAGTGCACGAGCATTTACTAGTGAGTACAATAATAATACAACATCTGTCTAGGATGTAAATGAGACAGGATAAAATAAATTGTATGATGGAGCCTCCGTGGACTGTGATGCATAGCCTGGAATGCAGCTCACATAAAGTCTCCTCAACAGTTGCGCCTACGCGCTAAGATGATCACCAAATGAACCTGTCAGATCCAGCACATTTAATGTGGAAGTGCAAATGAGTACGTAAATCAACGTGTACCTAGTAAGTATCTAGCCTAACCCTAGAGAAGTAATGACGAGGGGTATACATCGACACTTACTAGAGGTTCAGCAGAGCAATATGATAAAACAATAAGGAGATGTGAAGCACACAACCATAATGGGGTAGATCTGTAAGTTACCTAATTTTCCAAATATTGTTTTTAATGTATAAATTTCTCAGTCTTGTATTCTACCTCATCCTCTTAGATGTATCAAGTACCAGTAACAAATGAATAAAAATTACCATGTAAAATTCCGGGCATCAGTGGAAGGGTAATCTCGTGAATGTTCGGACTACCAGCGATACAACGCACGATTATGCCGAGGTCGTTCGGTCCGATCCAGAATAATGTATACACTGCTGAGGGTCGAGCGACACGAACCATAGATGCATTTATTATACTGCCAAGGCGTTCGTCCCGCTCCACAAGAAAGGAAGGAAGTTATAAAATTACGAGACATGTACTTACAATACAGTACATGAGCACAAAGTGAATATAATCTTTACCGTTTCTCAAATAACTAGCCAACAACTCAAGGTGATAAGGCTCGGCCTAGTATACATATATTTATTTCTAAATCAATTTTAATTATAAGTTCAAATAATTAAGCTAGCAAAATAAGTTCAAATAATTCAAATATTACATGATAAGATCCTAAGTCTATCCGGACATAAACATTCTTTAGCAACGTACGTACTCTTGTCACCTCGTGCGTATGTAGCACCCACAACTAGTATCACATAGCAATTACATCACCTAGGGGGTTGTTTACCCCTCACAAGGTTAGACAGGAGACTTACCTCGCTCCGAAGTTCCATAACTGGCTCCCACGCCACTCTAACACCTCAAACCGATGCTTGTCGCTCCAAAACTAGTCAACCAATGTGCAAACCTATAAAAATATATTCTAATACTCATAATAAATCAATTCATAACAATTCCAACCTCCGCTCGAAAAGTCTATAAAGTCAACCCTCGGGCTCACGTGCCCGCATTCCGAAAATATTCGAAGATAATCATTACCCATATCACCACGAACTCAAATATATAATTTATTCCTAATTCTATGTCCAATTTTGTGGTAAAAGTCCAAAATACCAATTTCTATGTCTCTTTCAAAATCTCACAATTTTTATTGCTTTTCATGTTTAAATCCTTGTATAATCCATGTATTTAACTTGTAATAGGAGGAAATCACTTACCTCGAGTTGCTCGATGAAAACCCCCTCAAAATAGCTCTCCCAATTCGGCCATCCATGTGGAAAATGAGAAAAATGAGAGGTAAGTCTCGATTTAAAGAACCTTTCTACCAGTGATAATCTCGCATTTGCGGCCAAAATGATGCACCTGCGGCATCGCTTTTGTGATCACTCCTCTGCTTCAGAGGAAAATCACCCAAACACGATGCTTCGCACCTGCGGAAACATCCTTTGCTTCTGCGACATTGCATGTGTGAGCCTCTTTCGCTCCTGTGCATTATCCCGCTTCTGCACCCAACCTTTCACTCTTGCGCTTGCGCAGATGCGACCAAAGCTCCGCATCTGCAGCCCTTCCCCTGGTTGGCCTTCTCTGCTTCTGTGACGACCTCCCTCGCACCTGCGTGTCCTCACCTATGACCAAACCACCGTAGGTGCGATGACACCAGACTTCAGCAGTTTTCGGCATTTCCTCGAATCAAAATTTCAACCTGATTTCAATCTGTTTCAAACCCGAGGCCCCCGAGACCCCCGAGACCCCATCAAAACATACCAGCACATCCAAAAACATGAAACGAACCTTCTCGAGGGCTCAAATCGCACCAAACAACAAACAAACTACAAATCGACGATCAAAATCCTTCTTTAAACTTCCAAACTTTGACGAACGCGTCCGAGTCATATCAAAACAATCCGGAATGATGCCAAACTTTACGTACAAGCCACAAATCACGACACGAACCTATTCCAAGGCTCGAAACCCCCAAACGGACATTGATAACATCAAAATCCTCTTCAAACCAAGCTTATGAAATTCATAAACCTTTAAAATGCCAACCTTCCATAATAAGTACTGAAATACTTCCGGACCACCCGATACTCAACCCGAACATACGCCAAGGTCCTAAATCATCATACGAACCTATTGGAATCTTCAAATCCCAATTTCGAGGTCATTTTCTCAAAAGTAGTCAATTCATCCAACTTAAGGCTTCCGAAATTAGAATTTTCACTCCGAATCAACTCTGAACTTCCCGAAATTCGATTCCGATCACACGTACAAATCGTAATGCATGAATTGAAACTACTCAAGGCCTCAAACCTCCGAATGATGCGCTAGAGCTCAAAACGACCGGTCGAGTCGTTACAAGTAGCTTGAGTATTAGATGAACCATATTGTAAGCTATGTTGGTTTACTCATGAAGATAAATTATAATTATATTTTTTATAAAAGAAAACTACAAAGTACACAAGTACAGATCAAAAGAGAAAATTTTGGGCAACAATGAATGATATAAAAAGATTCTTATAACCAAGCTAAAGCTAAGAAATCATCAAATACAAACCTGCACCATGTAAGATAAAAGAAGAGAGTTGATTACCTACTATAGATTTTGCATAGCGCAACAAAATCACATTATATCTGCATTCTTTATTATCTTTTAATTTTTCTCTCCAAAGTATAAGATATTCTTCTATTGTTTCTCATAGAAAACACCAGCATTTATGTAACAAAGGATAATATTTCAACCTCAAGGAATAGGATTTAAGTTTAAATTATGAACAAATATTTTCTAATAAAACATGAGTATTCCCTTGTATCAATCACAGTACCATTAAAGTGAATAAGCTGAAAGGTTGAAATGGGAATAATCCACTATATCAATTGTGGATTCAGTTTAATGTACAAAAGCTTAAATTAATTGGCAATCTTTGTGGAAATTTTTGACAAATTAATAGGGGAGAAGAACATATACAGATCCCTAGTAAAGTTTGAACCTTTACGAGTTAAAGTTGTGTTGGATCTAAGAGTCACTTAGAAAAGGTTAGACTTTTATTATTCTTTCACATTAAATATTATTCAAATAAATATTTTAGTATTATACAAATATTTTAAAAAGGCCTTCTTTATTTTTGTCATGCCCCAAACCCGAGGGCGAAACCGGCACCCGGTGCCTCACTTAACCTAGCGTACTAACTTGCAACTGAGGGATTCTAAACATACAATGTCATACATTGGCCATAGGGCCACATTGCAAGATAATGTGTGAAACAAAATATAAAACTGAACGGATACTAGCTCTGACTGAACATCAATATAAAGCTGGACCGACAAGGCCGTCATAACTACTATAGCTGACAAACCAACAAAATTATATATACAAGGCCTTCAAGCCCAACATAATGCACTAACTGATAAGATGTGTCTACAAGCCTCTACTGATGGATGTACTGTGGTCGGAATAGGGCCCCGACCTACTCATAATATATACACATATATACATAATATGTACTCAAAACCCTAAACCCTATAACTCCGAATGACGTAGAGCTTACCGATCAAGCTGATCATGGACAACAACTACGGAGGAGGTCTACCAGACTATCTATCCGAACCTTCATGCATAATATGCAGTGTCCCCAGGAATGGAAAGTTAGTACGAAACAATGTACCGAGTATGTATGGCAATAGAATAACTGAAAGTTGAAACTAAACTGATAATTTAATAACTTAAAGTAACTGAGAGTCAAAGATGATCTGATGATATACTTACCTGCTGATACCCACTCAACTCTCTCAATATAGTAAGTAAAATAACTGTCCAGGCCTATAAGGCTCAGAATGTGTAACTGCTCGGCCATAGTAGGCTCGCTCATAGGCGCTCGGCCATACTAGGATATGTATCTCGGCCATTCTAGGCTCGCTCATAGGCGCTCAACCACAGTAGGCTCGGCATTTAGCTTACCAGCTAATCAGAGGTTTCTCAATAGGGGCCTGCCCATCGATTATAGCTCGATAGTGGTGAAAATACTGTAATATTATGTGTGTATATATATATATATAGACCCTCTGCTCTCTTGGAAGAAGACAATACTTAATTGAATATAAAGTTCCGATAAGGGAGAATACTGTAACTTATGAGACTAGGATAATGTGCATAAGTTCAGGAATACGAACTTCTCTTTATGCCTCGTTATCAAACTCATGTAGTTACGGGATCATGCCAAAATAAAGGAAAGGTTTAGCCTTAACATACCTTATCACAATCTTTCCAATCACCAAGCTGAACTTGCCTCTTTGCACCTCAATCTACATCAACGATAATAATACTATCATTAAGTTACGAAAGGTACAACTATCGCACAACGAACGACAAGCTTATTTTGTATTAAAACGGGCAACATCTCCCCTATAATCCTTACTCCCTCCAAATTCAAGATACCACAAAATATACAAGAACACAATAATAACAACATATATGCATTATTTTCTAACCTTATATATACCATAAAATACTACAAAACAGGCCAAAACACCCCAATCTCTTCATACACAAAACGACCACCGTAGTCGTGTCAAACCGCCCGAATATGTTACGACAAACGACCAGCCCACCACCCTACATTTATGTGGTGTTTCTCCATACCCTTGCTCCTCCAAAACTCCATAAAATAGTAGCAAAACACGCATTCCAATACAACACGAAACAATCCACAAAACAGTCCGCTACAAGTGAATAACTCGAACTCACGGCTTCCGATCACCGTCTCGTGAGTTCTTACAATTATGGAATGACTTTCCATACATCTCCAATAGAAAACAATGGATGAAATAGGGCAGTAAACTTACCTTATTTATTGAATAACTCAGCTCCTATCTTGGTTCTTCAAACTCTAGGTTTTTCCTCCAACTAGAACTTGAAAAGGAGATAAATTCAATTAGGGTTTGTGTGTAATTTGTTAGGAGGATTTTTGCAGGGGTTTAGGTCTGGTTATTATGCCCTATTGTCAGTGTAATATATGAAGGAAATATGCCTTTAAAATGTCTCTTTCGACGACCGGAACTGGTCCATTTTAGGACATATATAATACTCTCATTTAAGCAACTAGGTGACACACCTACTTGTCACCTAGCAGTCTGCGCAGTCTCACAAAAATGTATATATCTCTCTACTCCAATGTCGTATTGACAAAGAATATAATGCGTTAGAAAATATACTCATGAATAATCAATTTTATGGGCGGAACACCCCCTAACTTTAAGTATATTGGGAGAAAATCGCAGTTACATTTGACCCAAATTTCAGTAAAACTTGTGAACGTAACTTGTGATGACTTTTATCGACTTTTGTTACACAACTCTCTTGACCTCAAAACATAACACATGACTATCATAATGCTAAAATAAATTATAACATAAACCTCTTATCATGTTAAGAACCCTAGTCTCACCCCAAAGGTACGGGTTATAACATTTTCAACTTGTCAACTTTCGACGAAACATTATTTTCTTCCATTCCTTAGCTTCTGAACCTTCCAGCCCTTTTTTATATGTTGATCATGATCTTCAATATTGTAACCTCCGAGGTAGCATGATAACTTACTTTATATACTTCCAAATATAATCTCATTTTTTGGTCTTATATTAGTTTTCTTACGACACACTTTTACGTACGAAAATATTGGGTATAACGTCATCCTCCCCCCCCCCCCCC
>AWOL01S0076118.1:0-24620 GCA_000715115.1 Nicotiana otophora | reverse complement strand
CAGGAAATCTTTCGTTCTCGAATGTTAACTCTTAGAGACTTGAGAAAATTTTGCCAAAGTCTCCTCTGTACACTAGACTAAAACCAACCTGCACGCAGCTAGAAAATATACTATACATGCCATACATGGCTATTGTCTATAAATAACAACACTTGGCCTCACACAACCATCAATCATAAATACTGAAAGTCAAACATAAGAGCTTACCTGATGATCTACTGGCCTGAATAGATCTATGCTGAAGTATCCCATATCGAGTTATATCTTCAGTCTGAAATAGGTGGGGATATTTAGACTTCATTTCATCCTCCACTTCCCACGTCATCTCTTCCACGTTCTTGCTTCTCCATAAAACTTTCACTGAGGCTACCTCCTTATTTCGTTGCTTGCGGATTTATCGGTCTAGGATGGCAACTAGAAGTTACCTTGTTCAGCTACCTATAATCGATACACATCCTCAGCGAGCCGTCTTTCTTCCGCACAAACAGTACTGGTGCACCCCAAGGTGAGGTACTGGGCCTAATGAAACGTTTCTCCAGAAAATCTTTTAACTGCTCCTTAAACTCCTTCAATTCGGCAGGTGCCGTCCTATACGGAGGTATAAATATTGGTTGAGTTCCCGGAAGCAAATCGAAGCTAAAATCTATGTCTCGCTCTCGAGGAATACGTGGAAGCTTATCTGGAAACACATCTGTGTACTCTCTGACTTCTGGAATAGACTAAAGTATAGATATCTCAGCATCTGCATCTCTAACTCGCATAATATGATAAATTCACCCTTTTGCGATCATTTTCCTCGCCTTCAGATAGGAAATAAACCTACTTCTGGGTGTCTCTATATTACCTACCTATTCAAGGACTGGCTTACTTAGAAAATAAAATTTGGCTGCCTTTGTTCGGCAATCAACTGTGGCATAGCAAGCTACCAACCAGTCCATGCCCATGATAGCATTAAAATCTATCATCTCTAGCATAACTAGGTCGGCTGAGGTCTGATGACTACAAACTGTCACTGTATAACCTCGATAAACCCGTCTAGCAATAATCGATTCTCTGACTGGTGTAGATACCGCAAAAGTAACACTTAGTAATTCAGGCACTATACCAAACTTCCTCGCGAACAATGGGGTAATATACGATAAGCAGATCCTGGATCTATCAAGGCATAAGCATCGTGAGAGCAAATGGTCAATATACCTGTCACAACATCTGGTGAAGACTCCTGCTCCTATCGACCCGCTAAAGCATAGATACGGTTCTGATTACCACTTGAACTAGAACCTCTACCTCTACCAGCCGAAAAATGAGACTTGCGCCCTAAAGGATGCACAGACAAAGATGATCCTGTTGCTGAACTCGTTGGTTGTGCCATACCCCTAGAATCTCTATTTGGAAAATCTCGCATCATATGCCCTGGATGCCCACATGTATAACAAGCATTAGAAACCTGCTCGGCATTGGCCCAAGTATCCTCTACCATAGATGTTACACCCCAGTAGGAGTGACCATGTCTACCCTGAACCTTGTTATCACTGTAAACCCGACACCCGTGAGCTCTCACCTGGTCCTGACTTAGTATAGCGGTCATACCTGTAACCTTGTAACTGATGCGCTGGAGGACTAGGTGGCCGTACGAAATACTGGGGCCTATAACTACCTTGATACTGCTCTTAAGACTTGAAAACTCTCATCCTCTTACACTTTCCTTGCTCACTCCTCGTTGTACCCTGCTGGCGATGCCTGTCCCTTTCTATATTCTTGGCGAATGCCTGAATCCAGGAGATATCCATACTATCCTCCAATGCAGCAGTGGCACATGCTTGGGTCAACTCTAGGGCCAACCCTATGATAAACCTGTGGATCTTGTCCCGCATAGTAGCAACTATGGATGGAGCATATCTGGCCAATGAGTCAAAACGGAGACTATACTCTCGAACACTCATATTGCCCGCTTGAGGGCTAGAAACTGATTGACTCGAGCCTGTCGGATCTCACGCGGTAATTACTAGTCAAGGAAGGCATTTGAAAAATTCTCCCAAATAGCTGGAGGTGCATCACATCCCCTGAACCTCTCCCATCCCTCATACCAAAGGACGGCTATATCTCGAAGTCGAAAAACTCCCAGCTCAACTTCCTCTTTCTCCGTGGCATGCATAACCCAAAAGATCCTGTGAAACTAATCTATGAAATCCGGCGGGTCCTCCCTCTGATCTGTCCCTATGAACTTTGGGTACTCAAGGCAATAAACTCTCGGAACTCTTGAACTCCCAGACCCCTCAGAAGACCCTGCACTACCTGATGCCCTAGCCTGTTACTGGGTAACTACCAATTGTGTCAACAAATGCACAACACTGCTCAAGTCCCGATTTGATGGAAATGGAGGGGGAAATGGATGTGCGGTATCCCTAGGAATCTCCTCAGGTGGTGGAAGAGTACGGTAATGGCTGATTAGGGGTCTCTCCCTAGGCCTCACACTGGGCCCATCTACTGGGGGTACCCTGTTGGTCCCCTTTGGCTAGCCGTAGTCTTCCTAGTCACCATCATCTATGTATGCAAACACCGACATGTAAGTATAACTAAAATTTCCTATAACTCAGTTCTATAGCACGATTTAGATTTGAAAGAAGGCTAACCAACTCCTAAAAGCCCTGTAGTTTCCTGCTTATAAAATGTGGTGCACAACACATCTATAAACAAGACCCTGCTAAACATGGCTTGTAGACTCCATATGATAGAACTGCTCTGATACCAAGTTGTCAGGCCCCAAACTTGGGGGCGAGACCGGCACCTGGTGCCTCACTTAACCTAGCGTACCAACATGCGACCGAGGGACTCTGAACATACAATGTCATGCATTGGCCATAGGGCCACATTGCAAGACAATTTGTGAAACAAAATATAAACTGAACGGATACTAGCTCTAACTGAACATTAATATAAAGCTGGGCCGACAAGGCCGTCATAACTACTATAGCTGACAAACCAACAGAATAATCTATACAAGGCCTACAAGCCCAACATAATGCACTAACTGACAGGATGTGTCTACAAGCCTCTACTGATAGATGTACTATGGTCGGAACAGTTCCCCGACCTATCCATACTATATATACATATATACATAATATGTACTCAAAACCCTAGACTCGACAACTCCGAATGACGTAGAGCTTACCGATCAAGATGATCACAGATAGCACCTACAAAGGAGGTCTACTACTAGGCTGCCTATCCGAACCTGCATGCATGAAATACAGTGTCCCCAGAAATGGGACGTCAGTACGAAATAATGTACCGAATATGTAAGGCAATAGAATAAATGAAAGCTGAAACTAAACTGATAATATAATAACTGAAAGTAACTGGGAGTCAAAGATGATCTTGAGATATACTTACCTGCTGATACTTGTTCAACTCTCTTAATATAGTAAGTAAAATAGTTGTCAGACCCTATAAGACTCGGAACGTGTAACTGCTTTACTGTAGTAGGCTCGCTCATAGGCGCTCAGCCATACTAGGATCTGTATCTCAGCCATTCTGGACTTGCTCATAGGCGTTCGGCCACAGTAGGCTCGGTAAATAACTTACCATCTAATCAGAGGTTGACCAATAGGGGCCTGCCTATCGATTATATCTCGATAGTGGTGAAAATACTGTAATATTATATATAAAGTCCCGATAAGGGAGAATACTGTAACTTATGAGATTAGGATAATGCATATAAGTTCAGGAATACGAACTTCTCTTTATGCCTCGTTATCAAACTCATGTAGTTACGGGATCATGCCAAAATGAAGGAAAGGTTTAGCCTTAACATACCTTATCACAATCTTTCCAATCACCAAGTTGAACTTGACTCTTCACACCTTAATCTACATCAATGATAATAATACTTTCAATAAGTTACGGAAAGTACAACTACCGTACAACGAACGACAAGCTTATTTTGTATTAAAACGGGCAGCATCTCCCCTATAATCCTTACTCTCTCCAAATTCAAGATAACACCAATAACAAAAGAACAAAACAATAACAACATATATAAATTATTTGCAACCTTATATACACCATAAAATACTATAAAATAGCCCAAAACACCCCAATCTTTTCATACACAAAACGACCACCGTAGTAGTGTCAAACAACCCAAAAATGTTACGACGAACGACCAGCCCACCACCCTACATTTATGTGGTGTTTCTCCACACACATTCTCCTCCAAAACGTCATAAAATAGTAGCAAAATAGAAGTCCAACAGCAACACGAAACAGTCCGCTACAAGTGAATAACTCGAACTCACGGCTTCCGATCACCGTCTCGTGAATGTTTACAATTATAGAATGACTTTTCATACATATCCAGCAGAAAAAAATGGATGAAATAGGGCAGTAAACTTACATTATTTTTTGAATAACTCAGCTCCTATCTTGGTTCTTCAAACTCTAGGTTTTTCTTCCAACTAGAACTTGAAAAAGAGAGAAATTCAATTAGGGTTTGTGTGTAAATTATTGGGAGGCTTTTGTAGGGGTTTAGGTTTGGTTATTATGGCCTATTATCAATGTAATATATGAAGGAAATAGGCCTTTAAAATGTCTCTTTGGAAAACCCGAACTGGCCCATTTTCGGACATATATAATCTTCTCATTTAACCAGGAAGGTGACATACCTACATGTCACCTAGCAATCTGCGCAGTCTCGCAAAAATACATATATCTCTCTACTCCGATGTCGTATTGACAAAAAGTTTAATGAGTTAGAAAATAGACTCATAGATCTTCAATTTTATGGGTGAACACCCACTAACACTAGGTATATTGGGAGCAAAATGCAGTTATATTTGACCCAAATTTCAGTAAAACTTATGAACGTAACTTGTGATGACTTTCAATGACTTTTGTTCCACAACTCGCTTGACCTCAAAATATAACACATGAATATAATAAGGCATAAATAAATTATGACATAAACCTCTTATCATGTTAATAACCCTAGTCTCACCCCCAAAGGTACAGGTTATAACATTCCCAACTTGTCGACTTTCGACGAAACATTATTTTCTTCAATTCCTTAGCTTCTGAACCTTCCAACCCTTTTTTACTTGTTGATCATGATCTTCAATATTTGTAATCTCCAAGGTATCATGATAACTTACTTTATATACTTCCAAAGATGATCTCAGTTTTTGGTCTTACATTAGTTTGCTTACGACGTACTTTTACATACGAAAATATGGGGTGTAACAATTTTCTTTTACTTTTCTCTCCAAAATATAAGATACTTTCAGTATATGACTTTAGATACAATTTTTTAATGTCCCTAGATCGAGTACCTTTTCTTTTTGAACTTAGATGACAGAGAACTAAATAAATTGCAACTGAAACTATAAAGCAAATATGACATTGAACAATATTGTCACGACCCTAATTTTCCTCCGTTGGATGTCGTGATGGCACCTAGTCTATAAGACCAGGTAAGCCTAACACTTACTGAATTGATAGAAGAATTCAACCATCAACTGATAAATTTGAAATCAAAATCTTTATACAGAACTTACAATCCCAAAACCGGTAGTACAAATCATAAGCTCTACCGAGTTTGCTAGAAAATTCCTAAATACAACTGTTCGAAATAGAATTAAACACTACAAGTACGATATCCATCATCAATGACATGCATTCCAAAATAATAGAACTTTACGTATATTTCCATTTTGTAACATATTGATTTTCTTAGTTGAGTCAACAATTATCTCTAGTAGAGAAAGAGATTTTCTACCGCAATCTTAAATCCCTGCATAAGCGTCAATAGCTAAGCTAGAGTGTTAGTAGTGTTGGGATACCTTTTTATACGGTCGAAATAAATTTTGTCCTTCCTATGTTCGATCGAGTTCGAGTGTTAAAAAGTCAGAATGAGATTTTGGGAGTGAGCTGCAAAGTCGGTACTAACGAGCCTCAAGCCCGAAGGTCGCTCGAGGAGTCGCCTCGATAACCTTATCGAGCCCGTGACTGAATCGATCCGCGAGGCACTGCTTCGAGGTCGGAAATGCGCGACGCCTATCTCGAAGGTCGAACTCGAGCCAAGACCGAAGGGCCCAACCAAGTAACGAGTTCGAGCCAGTATCGAGCTCACAGACAAGAGCCGTTGCGATCGCACCAAGTGAGAGAAGCTTGGCGGGAATCAAGAAAGAGACAAGTCATCATGGGCCTTCCACTATGTGCTTTATTTTATTGCTTTTTTGTAATGACCCCCTTCTATAAAAAGGGGAATCCTTGTAAGCTAAAAGGCAGAGACAAAAAAATCACTTCTCAGATTGAAAAATATCCCTTTGTGTTTGATTTACTTTATCTCATTCATTCTTATTGCCCATTATTTGCATTCTCATAGTCAAGAATATACATATCTCTATTTCTCTACACGATTTATATCGAATTGTATCGCATATCCTTAGAACCATAAACAAAATCTAACGTTATCCGATTTTTTCGGTAAATAGTTTGGCGTCCACCGTGGGGCTAAGGGTAACAGTGATCATTTGATACAAATCTAAAGTACACGCCAGCTTACAACTTCAAATCAGCAATGGCTTTACCTATTGACCACGAGGCCGGCCTTCAAGATGAAACAACAGCTTGGCACCCGGGGCCGGAAGGTCAATTAACGATGGCACCGAGGCTCGAATCGAAGTACCCAAAATTCGAGCCGAAATACCATTGGATGTCAATTCACAAATAGCTTTGGAGGCGAATCAGCATTCCAAACCGAAAAGAAGCATTCAGGGCAGTACTCGATCTGTAGCCCGAGACACCCAAAATGCGGGGAAAATCGAGGCCGGCTTACGTATGATCTTCGAGATGCTTCAAGCCCAACAAGTAGCGATAGCTCAGTTATAGAGCCAAACTCACGCACAAAGTAGGCCGGATTCCAATCCACTTCGAGAAATCACCCCCAGAACAGAGCCCACCATAGTGAAATCAAACGAGCAAGAATCGGAGACTACTCCCGGAATTACTAAATTGCTCGAGGAACTCACAAAATGAGTCGAAGCCAACGACAAGAGAGTGGAAAAATACAATGCCAGGGTCGATCAAATCCTGGGGCTCCACCAATGATAAAAGGGCTTGATTCGAAAAAATTCATACAAAAGCCTTTTCCCTCGAATAAACCAATCCCCAAAAAATTCCATATGCCCAAAATTCTCAAATATAACGGTACGACCGATCCTAACGAACATTCACCTCTTACACATATGCCATCAAAGGTAACGATTTGGAGGACGATGAGATCGAATCCGTGTTGTTGAAAAGGTTCGGGGAGACCCTCTCGAAGGGAGTGATGATCTGGTATCACAATTTACCTCCAAATTCCATCGATTCTTTTGCCATGATAGCAGATTCATTCGTAAAGGCACATGCTGGTGCCATAAAGGTTGCAACAAGAAAATCAGACCTCTTCAAAGTAAAGCAAAGGGAGAATGAAATACTCAGGGAATTCGCATCCCGATTTCAAATGGAACGCATGGAATTACCACCGGTCACAGATGATTGGGCCGTACAAGCTTTCACCCAAGGGTTGAACGAGCTAAGTTCGACAGCATCACATCAGCTGAAATAAAATTTTGTCGAGTATCCAGCGATAACTTGGGCTGATGTACACAACCGATACCAATCGTAAATTAGGGTCGAGGATGATCAGTTGGGAGCTCCGTATGGTCCCGTGCATCAGAACAGGATAGCTACTAAAAACCAAAAGGAGATCGACAAAGAACAAAGGTCGAATAGAGACCGCTATCGACCGTACGTCGTAGATCGGGTGAACAACGGTTCAGTATGCAATATAGTTCGGAACAATCGAAGGATTGATCGAGGGCAAATTTCTCGAGGACTTATGATTAAGAGCGATTTCGATAAATATGCCGATCCTATAGAAGCACCTCGATTATCGGAATATAACTTCTGCGTTGGTGCATCCTCTATCGTGTCGGCCATCGGACGCATCAAAGACGCTAAATGGCCTCGACCCATGCAGACCGATCCTACCCAAAGAAATCCTAATCAAACGTGCGAATATCATGGTACCCATGGCCACAGAATGAAAGATTGCAAGCAACTAAGAGAGGAAATAGCCCGCTTATTTAACAAGGGACACCTTCGGGAATTTCTGAGTGATAGGGCGAAGAACCATTTTAAAAACAGGGATTTTAACAAGAAAAACAAGCAAGAAGAACCGCAGCACGTCATTCACATGATCATCGGCGGCATCGATACCCCTCAGGGACCAGTGCTTAAACGCACTAAAACATCGATTGTGANGCCATCGGACGCATCAAAGACACTAAATGGCCTCGACCCATGCAGACCGATCTTGCCCAAAGAAATTCCAATCAAACGTGCGAATATCATGGTACCCATGGCTATAGAACGGAAGATTGCAAGCAACTAACAGAGGAAATAGACCGCTTATTTAACAAGGGGCACCTTCGGGAATTTCTGAGTGATAGGGCGAAGAGCCATTTTAAAAACAGGGATTTCAGCAAGCAAAACGAGCAAGAAGAACCGCAGCACGTAATTCACATGATCATCGGCGGCATCGATACCCCTCAGGGACCAGTGCTTAAACGCACTAAAACATCGATTGTGAGGGAAAAGCGATCTCGGACTCAAGATTACACACCCATGAGGACTTTGTCCTTCGATGATAAAGATGCAGAAGGGGCCATCCAACCTCATAACGATGCACTGGTAATATCCGTACTCATGAATAAAACTAAAATTAAGCGTTTGTTAATCGATCCAGGTAGCTCGGCCAACATCATCCGATTGAAGGTAGTAGAGCAACTCGGCCTACAGGATCAGATCGTACCCACAACTCTGGTTCTAAATGGGTTCAATATGGCATGTGAAACCACCAAAGGTGAGATAATCCTACCAATAAACGTGTCCAGAACCATCCAGGAAACAAAGTTTCACGTGATCGAAGGTGATATGAGATACAACGCCCTTTTCGGAAGGCCATGGATCCACAACATGAGAGTTGTACCTTCGACCCTACACCAGGCCCTCAAATTCCGAAATCAAGAGGTGTCAAAATGGTGTACGGAGAACAACCAGCCGTAAAGGAAATGTTCGCCGTCGAGGAAGCTAAACCAATGTCCTCACCTTCGCTAATAAAAGGATTGGGCACGGAAGGAGAATGGGACACCAAATAGCAATCACAGACATCGGGTTCGACCCAACCAGAAAACGAGAAGATCGAAGAGGATAATGATCAAAGGGTCCCTCGATCTTTCATGATTCCCGATGACTCCGACGCCACCAAATCAACAATCGAGGAACTAGAGCAAGTCACATTAATTTAGCACTGGCCCGAGCGAAAGGTATACTTGGGAACGGGATTGAGCCTCGAACTCAGGAAGAAACTCGGTCAATGTCTTATCGATAACATTGATTGTTTTTCTTGGTCCCATTTATATATAACAGGGATCCCGCTGGACATAATGATGCATCGGCTAAGTTTGGACCCCAGGTTCAGATCTGTGAAACAAAAGAGAAGACCTCAGTCCGAGGGAAAGCATGCATTCATAAAGGACGAGTTAACCAAGCTTCTCAAAGTAGGGTCCATTCGGGAGGTAAAATATCCCGAATGGTTAGCCAACGTAGTTGTAGTGCCTAAAAAAGGGAACAAACTTAGAATGTGTCTGGACTATAAGGATTTGAACAAAGCATGCCCCAAATATTTCTTCCCGCTGTCCAACATCGATCGCATGATCGATGCCACGGCCGGCCACGAGATCCTCACATTTCTCGATGTCTATTCCGGGTATAATCAAATCCATATGAACCCGGAGGACCAGGAAAAGACTTTATTTGTCACCAAATATGGAACGTATTGTTATAATGTGATGCTCTTCGGGCTAAAGAATGCAGGGGCTACTTACCAACACCTAGTAAATAAAATGTTCGAAGAACAAATAGGAAAATCAATGGAAGTTTATATTGATGACATGCTAGTTAAATCCCTACGCGCAGAGGACCATTTGACCCATTTGCAGGAAACGTTCAAAATTTTGAGGAAATACAACATGAAGATCAACCCCGAAAAATGTGCTTTCGGGGTCGGTTCGGGCAAGTTCCTCGGCTTCATGGTGAAATATCGGAGAATAGAGATTAACCCCGATAAAATCAAGGCCGTCGAAGATATCGTCGTTGTGGACAGCGTGAAAGCCGTACAAAGGCTAACAGGTCGAATTGTAGCCTTAGGCCGGTTCATTTCAAGATTATCTGATCGAAGTCACTAATGTTTCTCTCTAATCAAAAAGAAAAATGATTTTAGCAGACTTCGTGGCCGATTTCACGCCAACCCTCGTACCCGAAGTCGAAAAAGAACTCTTGTTGAAATCGGGTACATCATCGGGGGTATGGATCCTTTTTACGGACGGGGCTTCGAACGTGAAAGGGTCCGGGCTGGGCATAGTTTTGAAACCACCCATGGGTAACACTATTAGGTAATCAATTAAAACTATCAGGTTGACTAACAACGAGGCCGAGTATGAAGCCATGATTGCAGGTCTCGAGCTAGCTAGAAACTTGGGAGCAGAAGTCATTGAAGCCAATTGTGACTCTTTGCTGGTGGTGAGTCAAGTAATCAAAACCTTCGAAGTTCGAGAAGGTATAATGCAAAGGTATTTAGATAAACTTCTTTTCACTTTGCGCCATTCAAACAATGGACTTTACGGCATGTACCATGAGAACAGAATAATGAGGCCGATGCGCTTGCGAATTCGGGATCGTTGGTCGAGGTAGATGACTTGGGTTCGGGGAATGTTGTTCAACTTTTGAGATCGGTAATCGAAGAAGGCCACATCGAGATAAATTCTACAAGCTTAACCTAGGATTGGAGAAACAAATATATTGAATACTTAAAAAGCGGAAAGCTCCCATCGGATCCTAAAGATTCTAGGACCCTACGGACTAAAGCTACTCGATTCGCATTGGCTTCTGACAGAACGTTGTACGAAAGAACATTTGATGGACCGTTGGCAGTATTCTTGGGTTCGGGAGATACCGATTACATCTTACGGGAAGTGCACGACGGCACTTGCGGGAACCACTCCGGGGCCGATACATTAGTTCGAAAAATAATCAGAGCAGGATATTATTGGATCGATATGGGCAAAGATGCGAAGGAATTGTTCGTAAATATGACAAATGTCAAAGGTTAGCACCAATGATCCATCAACCCGGAGAGAAACTCCACTCAGTCCTATCCCATGGGCGTTCATGAAATGGGGAATGGATATCGTCGGCCCCCTGCCATCGACCCCAGGTAAAGCCAAATTCATTTTATTTATGACTGACTATTTTTCTAAATAGGTTGAAGCGCAGGCATTCAAGAAAATAAGAGAGAAATAAGTTATAGACTTTATTATCATACCATATGCCGATTCGGGATACCCGCCGAAATAGTATGTGATAATGGAAAGCAATTTATTGGCAGCAAAGTAACGAAATTCCTCGAGGACCACAAAATAAGAAGGATACTATCGACGCCATACCACCCCAGCGGTAATGGACATGCCGAATCAACGAACAAAACTGTCATTCAAAACCTAAAGAAGAGGTTAAACGATGCTAAAAGAAAATGGAGAGAAATCCTGCCCGAAGTCCTTTGGGCATATCGGACGACGTCAAAATTCAGTACGGGGACGACCCCATTCTCCTTAGTATATGGGTCCGAAGCATTGATACCCGTCGAAGTTGGTGAACTGAGTGCCAGATTTCGATTCGCGATGGAAGAATCAAATAATGAGGATATGAATACCATCCTCGAACTATCAGACGAAAGATGAGAAGCTGCTCTCAACCAATTGGCCGCCCAAAAGCAGCAAATCAAAAGATATTATTATCGAAGAACCAAGCTCCGCCATTTCAAGCCCGGGGAATTAGTGTTAAGGAAAGTTACCATCAATACCAAAAATTCGAACGAAGAAAAACTAGGACCGAATTGGGAAGGACCATATCAGGTGCTCGAGAACATCAGAAAGGGATCAGACAGGCTCGGCATTATAAACGGCAAACAGCTATCAAGCAACTGGAATGTATCACATCTAAAACTGTACTACTACTAATATTCATTTACATTTCAAACCTGACCCCTGCAGAAGCCCGAAAGAGGGCTAAGATGGATTTTTTGCTTGAAAGCACGCGTTGCACTCTTTTTCCCTTAGACCGGTTTTATCCCAAATGGGTTTTTCGGCAAGGTTTTTAATGAGGCAACTATTGATCGTGATGCACCTGAAACAATATCTGAGGCCTCTTTACAATCGACCTCGAATATTGAGGGGGCATTAGGCCCTCAAATACATCGAGTTCAGATGCAAGAAAGTTATTTCACAATAACAGGGTTCCAATAGGAAAAGTTATAAGAGCCAAATGGTCGAAACGAACCATGCTCATGTAGATTGGCCCGAACCTAGGCGCGAAACATGAACACATGTGTAATAACGTGCGAAGAAAGTTCTCTTCTTTATCGGCATCTTATATCCAAGGAAAATTCTTCTATTTGGAGATTTATTATGCAAATAGAATCAAGTTAAATTCGACCATTATGCCTACGGGCTATATTTCATCGAGTTCGAATCATTCACTCGACTGCTAAGCCTACGGTCTACTTTGATCGTTATGCCTACGGGCTACATTACATCGAGTTAGAATCATTCACTCGCCTGCTAAGCCTATGGGCTACTTCGATCGTTATGCCTACGTGCTACATTGCATCAAGTTCGAATCATTCACTCGACTACTAAGCGTACGGGCTACTTCGATCATTACGCCTACGGGCTGCATTGCATCGAGTTCAAATCATTCACTCGACTGCTAAGCCTACGGGCTACTTCGATCGTTATGCCTACGTGCTACATTGCATCAAGTTCGAATCATTCACTCGACTACTAAGCGTACGGGCTACTTCGATCATTACGCCTACGGGCTGCATTGCATCGAGTTCAAATCATTCACTCGACTGCTAAGCCTACGGGCTACTTCGATCGTTATGCCTACATGCTACATTGCATCGAGTTCGAATCATGCACTCGATTGCTAAGCCTATGGGCTACTTCGACCATTACGCCTACAGGCTACATTGCATCGAGTTTGAATCATTCACTCGACTGCTAAGACTATGGGCTACTTTGATCGTTATGCCTACGGGCTACATTGCCTCGAGTTCAAATCATTCACTCGATGACTAAAGCCTACGGGCTACTTTTATTTTGAGTTCGAGCAATCACTCACTCGATCATCATGCCCACGGGCTACATTACTTCGAGTTCAAATCATTCACTCGATGACTAAAGCCTACGGGCTACTTTTATTTTGAGTTCGAGCAATCACTCACTCGACCATCACGCCTACGGGCTACATTGCATCGAGTTCGAATCATTCACTTGATGACTAAAGCCTACGGGCTACTTTTATTTCGAGTTCGAGCAATCACTCACTCGATCATCATGCCCACGGGCTACATTACTTCGAGTTCAAATCATTCACTCGACAATTAAAGCCAACGGGCTACTTTCACTTCGAGTTCAAGCAAAGCACTCGCTCGACTATTATGCCTACGGATTATATTTCTTCAAGTTCGAATCACTAACTCAACTAGTAAGCCCAAGGGCTACGTCACTTCGAACAAATCAATATTAGAGACTACAAAGTCCAAATGTGATTGAATTGTTAAGATCCTTGTGAAAACATTTGTAAAGGCAAACATAAAGTTTTCACAAATCAGCCAAAGTTGTCTATATACAAAAATTTCTACATGATTACAAACATAACTATGAACTAAGATTCCTAACCACCCTCAGGGGAATTGGCTTCTCTGTTAGGCTCTCCCCCATACTCGGATCCGCTCTTGCTACCGTCATCGTCATCATCATCGCCATCAGAAGCCAAGGCTTCAGCTTCAGCTTCGAGCTCTTTAGCCTTTTTTATTTCTTCACTAAGGTCGAAACCCCGAACATATATCTCCTCGAGGGTCTCCCTCTGAGACCTACATTTAGCAAGTTCGGCAATCCAATGTGCTCGGGTGTCGGCAGTATCCGTCGCCTCTCGTGCCTCCATCTGAGCAGCCTCGGCATCAGCCCGATACACGGCAATGGACTTATCCGCCAAGATTTTTGATGCCTCAACCTCGGCCTTGTCCTCAGCAAGCTGGGCTTCAAGCTCCTCGATCCTCTTAGCTTGAGCCGAACTCTTTTGCTTAACGTTTCAAAGCTGGACATCGGCAGATAATAAGTTGGTCAAAATGGTCTCTTTTTCCGCAGCCAGGCGATCGATAGTTTTCTTCCACCGATTGTATTCGTCTTTGATTTGATCGACTTCTTCCCGAAGTGACCCGATTGTTTCAACCTTTTGCAGCAGCTGAGATAACGAAGGGTTAACTTCCACAGTCGAGTCAAACTCATACTTTAACAGAATGAGGCTCACCTGCTTGACAAATTCGGCCTCTTCTTCACGAGCCTTAGCCAAATCCGCTTGGAGGTCCTTTATAGCCTCGTCCTTTTGGCTACAAAGAAGCCGCAAGGCATCTCTATCCCCCGAGACCTTCTGAAGCTCGACCTCAAACTGGCTAAGGTCGACCCGAAATCTACAAATGGCCTGGACAGTAGGGAAAGAACACGAGTCAAATCCGGAAAAGAATAAAGAAACCAAGTATAGTAAAATCATTACCCGAGTAATGAAACGTTGGGCCTCTTCCAGTAGAAGAGAAGCGTCCCAGATATCTAAAGCATCATCGACTCTGGTAAAGCAATCCCGAAAGGGATCCCCTACACTAGAGCCTCCTCCCATATCGGGGGTCTTCAATTCTCGAGCTTCTTTTAATGCCTCCTCAGAAAAGGTGGGAAGAGAAGGAAATAACCCACTATCATAGCCCCAAGTGAATCATTCGGGGCATTCCGATCAAGACTCGGGATCCCGGAGTCAACCACGGCCGGTACAGCTGCCATCGGATCAGGAGCTTCGGTGACCTCGATAGCTCTGGCAGATTAGGGCACCAAAGCCGAGGCACCTCCTTCTTCCTCTTCTTCTTCTTCCTCCTCCTCTTCTCTCAGTCGTTGGACCGAGTCAATCAAAAGGGCAATTGCCTTCCTCCTCACCCTTTGAGTTTTGGGCTTGGGGCCCTCTGATCGAGCGGCAGCTTTGCACTTCTTGTATTTTCCCGGTTTCTGGACCGGGGACTTGGTTCCTTCTTCACCACTCGAAGGCCTCAAAATGGCATCCTTGGTTACGCCTGCATGAAAGAAAATCGGTAACGAATGGAGAAAAAAGAGCGCTTTGAAGGAAATGAGAAGTAAAACCTTACCATGGTTCTTGGCTTCCCATCTGCCTTTAGCCAAATCACGCCAAGCGCGTTCGGCATAAGAAAAAGTCGAGGCTAACTTCCGAACCCAATCCTCGAGATCGGGCACCATTTGTGGCATCCAAGGGGCAGCTGTATATCGGGAAGAAATATAAAAAAAAATCAAGAAAGGATACAAAAGGCGATGTCTTATGAGAACAACTTACGGTCGAAATTCCATTCCTCGGGGAACGACATCTTCTCTTCCGAAATGAGGTCACGGGTCCTCACCCGAATGTAATGCCCCATCCAACCCCGATCCTTATCTTCGTCGATACTCGACATCAAAGCCTTCGATGCCCGACGATGAAGTCTGATTAATCCTGGAAAGATTTTAGGCAGATACAACAGTATGAGGTGATTTAGGGAACAATCCAGCCCCCACCCCCCCGGCTTTGGTGGAGAAGAAGCGAAGTAGGATTACTATGCGCCACAAAGAGGGATGAATCTGACCAAGGGTGACCTGATATCTCTTGCAAAAATCGATGATCACCGGGTCGACCGGACCCAATGTGAAGGTATAAATGTAAACACTTAAAAACCCCTCCACATGGGTGACGACGCTCTCTTCGGGGGATGGAATTTGGAACACAACTTCGGAACCCCGGTTGCAGTCTTTTCTAATGGCCTCGAGATGACTCTCCATTATAGAGCACATATACATCGACACGTGCTCGCATTGACCCGAGACGGATGAAGGATTCTCAATCTTAAAATCGATTTTTATAGTACACGGGCCGGGAATGTAGTCATAGCTGGACGGCTCCACCGGCGCCTTGTCGTCGGACGACCGTGAAGAAGAACCTTTCTCCTTCCGAGACACAGTTTTCGAAGTCTTGGCCATTAATATGGGAGGAAGAAAGACAAAGGAAAGTGAAAATTTGACAACACCAAAACTCTGGTAGCAACAAGAAAGGAATAAAGGATGAGAAAATTTGGGGGAGTGAACGCGTGAAAGAAGTAAATGATAGATGGAAGAGCTATTTAAAGGCTCGCACCGTGACGGTTCAATATCACACGTGGCCAACCGCTATCTGACAAGCATTAAATACCTTGAAAGGCTGAATCGATAGGACACCTATTACATGCGTCATAATCGATCCCTGTGAAAACATCGGCTTATGACCCGATCGAACCACCAAAAATCACATCGATTCTCACCGTATCCTTCATGAGAAACGAGGGGACTATATGTATACGGTCGATATAGATTTCATCCTTCCTACGTTCGATTGAGTCCGAGTATTAAAAAGTCGAAATGAAATTTTGGGAGTGAGCTCTGAAGTCGGTACTAACGAGCCTCGAGCCCGAAGGTCGCTTGAGGAGTCGGCTCGATAACCCTATCGAGCCTGTGATCGAATCGATCCACGAAGCACTACTTCGAGGTTGGAAATACGCGACGCCCATCTCGAAGGTCGAACTCGAGCCAAGGCCGAAGGGCCCGACCCAGTAACGAGTTCGAGCTAGTATCGAGCTCACAGACAAGAGTCGTTGCGACCGCACCAAGAGAGAGAATCTTGGCGGGAATCAAAAAAGAGACAAGTTATCATGGGCCTTCCACTATGTGCTTTATTTTATTGTTTTTTTGTAAAGACCCCCTTCTATAAAAAGGGGAATCCTTGTAAGCTAAAGGGCAGAGACAAAAAAATCACTTTTCAGATTGAAAGATATCCCTTTGTGTTTGCTTTACTTTATCTCATTCATTCTTATTGCCCACTATTTGCATTCTCATGGTTAAGAATATGCGTATCTCTATTTCTCTACACGATTTATATCGAATTGTATCGCATATCCTTTGAACCATACACAAAATCTAACGTTATCCGATTTTTCCGGTAAACACCTTTCATGAAACCCCTACTATTTTTGGGAATTCCCCTTATCCCCCAACCGCATGGTTCCCATTTAACGTACTAGGCTTAGCAATTAAAGCATATTCCGCAGCGTTATAAATAGTGTTTGAAACTTTAGCCTTTTCATTCTTTATGATTAAAAACATTATTACTCCCAGCAAACCAGATGTGCCATTGGCAGACATCGATTATATCGACCCAAGAGAGGTAATCATTATACTCCTGATTCTAGATGTTAATTAATTCAATGTTGCGTTCCAAGAGTTCATAGAAAAAACAATAGGGGCAGTCTAAGAGGTTCTACCACTTTTTCCCCAATTCTTCCAACTCCAATCCTTAATTACATGATACTAACAAAGATAGATTAGTGTAATTTAACCAAAATCGAGTTAAGAATTCTTACCCCAACATAAAAATTTTGCTGAAAATCCCGCAAAATTTCGTCTCAAACCGAGCTCCCAAAGTCCCAAAATGTATTATGAAGACTAACCCTCGAAAATTCCCTTTTCTGCCTAGTGAATCCGCAGCTGCGGTCGCTCTGTCGTATCTGCGACGCCGCACCTGCGTAAACACTATCACAGGTGCGGTTCCAACTTAAGTCAGGACTTTCCGCTTGTGCGGACCAATCGTGCTTCTGTGCTTCCACTTTTGCGGACAAACCATGCTTCTGCACACACGCTTCTGCGATCCCAGGCCTTCCTCGCCAATTCCGCTTATGCGACCAACTTTCCGCATCTGCGGGCTCGCAGATGCGGCACACTCCTCGCACCTGCGATCCATCAGTAGCCCATCCAACTGCGCACCTACGATGCCTGAACTGCTTCTGCGGAATCGCACTTACGGAAAGCCCCTTGTAGGTGCGATTGCACTAGAACTGAACCTCCAGAATTTCCCAAGTCCAAATTCTTTTGATCTGATATCCATCCAGAATCCCCCCTATGCCCCCGGACCTCAATCAATTATACCAACAAGTTGAAAAATACATAACGCATCTACTCGAGGCCACAAATCACATCAAACAACACAAATTCTACGAGTCGAAGCCCAAATTCAAGCCTATGAACTATGAACTTCTAAATTTCGAAACCAACGTCGATTCATACCAAAACAACTGCGATTGACACCAAATTTTGTACACAAGTCATAAATGACATTACAGACGTATTTCAACTTTTAGAATCGGGATCCGACCCCGATATCAATAAAGTCAGCTTCCGATTAAACTTCCCAAAAACCTTCTATTTTTTAACTTTCGCCAAATCGTGCAGAAAGGACCTACGGACCTCCAAATCAACATCCGGATACACTGCTAAGACCAAAATCACCATACGGAGCTGTTGGAACCATCAAAACTCTATTCCGGAGTCATCTTCACACAAGTAAAACTACGATCAACTGCTACGACTTAAACCTCCAACTTAGGGACTATGTGTCCTCTTTCAATCCGAAACTCACCCGAAACCAAAACCAAAACTCCCGGAAAGTCATATAACTATAATATAATACAAAGGAGGTAATAAATAGGGGTTCGGGGCTAGGACACTCAAAACGACCGGCCGGATCGTTACATAGTGAAATGATTTCTTTCATGTACTATTTATCACATTAGGTTTAGAAGGGCGTTTTAAGAGGTTTATAAAGATTAAAGTTATTCGATAATTATGCTTCAAGTTTAGGGTTTGGACTACAAAATTCTTTCACTTGCCGTAAGTATTACGATTAGGATTCACGAGTTTGTAAATGCTTTAAATTACTCTCTAATATCTTAAGATTTTATATTAACTTTTTCAAAATAATTGTACTTTATGAGTAAGAGAATAAATATTTTAACATATTTAAAGCTTATAATGGAATGCTTTTTCCTAAGCAAGATAAGAAGATATCCATATAAAAACTAGAGTAAATTTAGAATGCACGAGCACAATAGGAAAAAAAAAGATTACTTCATAAATTGCCAACTTTTTGTGTTTAAACATACTAAAACTTATACCATAAACGAATGGCGCATGCAGCAAAAAATTTCCCACCCACGCACAAAAAGCTAATCCCTGTTATTTTCTTTACTTTTATTTAAATTCTTAACAAAATAATAGTTGGTGTTCTAAGTGCAATCCAATAACATAATCCTAATAAAGTAAAATATGTATTGTCTAATTATGATCATTTAGGATTAGCACTAACGATTAAGGAAAAGGAAAAAGAATGAGGCCCAGATTTGTTTCAAGCCTAATTTCACCACCGACTTCCAAATAAAATTCCGATCACGCTCCTAAGTCCAAAATCATCCTACGGAGCGGTTGGAATCATCAAAATTCTATTCCGGGGTCATTTGTATATAATTCGACATCCGGTCACTATGTGAACTTAAACTTTAAATTTTTCATCAAAATTCAATATCTCGGGCTAGGGACCCCGGAATTTGATTCTGGGCATACGCCCAAGTCCCAATTCACGATACGGACCTACCGAAACTGTCAAAATATTGATCCGAGTCCGTTTACTCAAAATATTGACCAAAGTCAACTCAGTTGTATTGTAAACATCTAATTCATATTTTAATCCATTTTTCACCTGCAAACTTTCCGAAAAATTTTTACGGACTGCACACGCAAGTCGAGTAATGGTAAATATTTCTTAGATCACATAATTAATCACTAAAGATGATATTTTGGGTCATCACATTCTCCACCTCTAAAACAAACGTTCGTCCTCGAATGGAGTTAGAAAAAGTACCTGAGCTGGTGAATATGTGTGGATAAGAGTTGCGTATATCATGCTCGGCCTCCCAAGTCGCCTCCTCGACTGGATGACCTCTCTACTAAATCTTCACGGAAGCAATGTTCTTTGACTTCAGCTTTCGAACCTGCCTATCTAATATAGCCACTGGTTCCTCAACATAAGATAGATCCTTGTCCAACTGAACCGAACTGAAGTCTAACACATGAGACGGATCGCCGTGATATTTCCGAAGCATAGAAATATGGAATACCGGATGAACCGCAGAAAGACTAGGCGGCAGTGCAAGTCTGTAAGCCACCTCTCCAACTCTCTCAAGAATCTCAAAAGGCCCAATATACCTCGGGCTCAACTTGCCCTTCTTCCCAAATCTCATCACACACTTCATAGGTGAAACCCGGAGCAATACCCGCTCACCAACCATGAATACAACATCACAAACCATCCGATCTGCATAACTCTTCTGTCTAGATTGGGCTGTACGAAGTCAATCCTGAATCAACTTAACCTTTTCCAAGGCATCCTGAACCCAGTCTGTACCCAAAAGTCTAGCCTCGCCTGGTTCGAACCAACCCACTGGAGGCCGGCACCGCCTACCATACAAGGCATCATACGGAGCCATCTGAATGCTTGACTGGTAACTATTGTTGTAAGCAAACTCCGCAAGTGGTAAGAACTGATCCCAAGCACTCCCAAAATCTATCACACACGCATGAAGCATATCCTCTAGTATCTGAATAGTGCGTTCGGACTGCCCGTCCGTCTGAGGGTGAAATGTTGTACTCAACTCTACCCGAGTACCCAACTCATGCTGTACTGCCCACCAAAACCATGAGGTAAACAGTGTACCCCGGTCAGAGATGATAGATACTGGTACACTGTGACGTCTGACAATCTCGCGAATATATACCTGAGCCAGCTGCTCTGAAGAGTAAGTAGTAATCACAGGAATGAAATGAGCAGATTTGGTCAGCCTATCCACAATCACCCAAACTGCATCAAACTTCCGCTGAGTTCGTGGGAGCCCAACAATAAAATCTATAGTGATCTACTCCCATTTCCATTCTGGAATCTCTAACTTCTGAAGTAATCCACTCGGTCACTGGTGCTCATATTTCACCTGTTGACAATTTAGACACCGAGATACATACCCCAATATGTCTTTCTTCATCTGCCTCCACTAATAGTGTTGTCTCAAGTCCTGATACATCTTTGCAGCACCTGGATAAATGGAGTACCGCAAACTGTGAGCCTTCTGGAGAATCAACTCATGCAAGCCATCCATATTAGGCATACATAGCCTGCCATGCATCCGTAATACATCGTCATCTCCAATAGTGACTTCTTTGGCATCACCGCGCTGAACTGTATCCTTAAGAACAAGCAGATGGGGGTCATCATACTGGCGTTCCCTCATACGATCATAAAGAGAAGATTGAGAAACCACACAAGACAAAACTCAACTCGGCTCGAAAATATCCAATCTGACAAACTGGTTGGCCAAGGCTTGAGCATCCAAGGCTAAAGTCCTCTCTGCTACCGGTAAATATGCTAAGTTGCCCAAACTTTCTGCCTTACGACTCAAGGCATCGGCCACCACATTGGCCTTCCCAGGATGATAGAGATTGGTGATATCATAATCCTTAAGCAACTCCAACCACCTCTGCTGCCGCAAATTAAGATCCTTCAGTTTAAACAGATGATGTAGACTCCGGTGATCAGTGTAGATCTCACAATGGACACCGTACAAATAATGCCGCCAAATATTTAAGGCATGAATAATAGCTGCTAACTCCAGGTCATGTACAGGATAATTCTTCTCATGCACCTTTAACTGTCTGGATGCGTAGGCAATCACCCTACCATCTTGCATCAACACTACGCCGAGACCAATATGCGACGCGTCACATTATACAGTATAAGATCATGTACCTGTAGGTAATACCAATACTGGGGTTATAGTCAAAGTTGTCTTGAGCTCTTGGAAGCTCTCCTCACATTCCTCGGTCCACCTGAACGGAGCACCCTTCTTGGTCAATTTGGTCATAGATGCAGCAATAGAAGAGAAACCCTTTACAAATCGGTGATAATACCCAGCCAAACCAAGGAAAGTCCAGATTTCTGTAACTGGGGATGGTCTGGACCAACTCTGCACTACTTTAATCTTCTTTGGATCTACCTTGATCCCCTCACACGAAACTATATGGCCCAAAAATCCCACTGAATCAAGCCAGAATTCACACTTTGAAAATTTTGCATATATTTTCCTTTCTCTCAAAATCTGAAGCACAGTCCTTAGGTGTTGTTCATGATCTTCCCGAATTCCGGAATACACCAAAATGTCGTCAATAAACACAATGACGAAGGAATCAAGATAGGGTTGAAATACACTATTCATTATGTGTATAAATGCTGCTGGGACGTTGGTCAGCCCAAAAGACATCACAAGGAACTCGTAATGACCGTACCGAGTCCTGAAAGCAGTCTTCGGAATATCTGGCTCCAGAATCTTCAATTGATGATAGCCTGAACGCAAGTCAATTTTAGAGAATACCCTGGTACCCTGAAGCTGATCAAATAAGTCATCAATACGTGGCAATGGATACATGTTCTTCACTGTAACCTTTTTCAACTGGCGATAATCAATACACATCTGCATAGAACCATCATTCTTCTTTACAAATAAGACAGGAGCACTAGCACCCCACGGCGATACACTAGGCCGAATGAAACCCTTATCAAGCAATTCCTATAACTGTTCTTTTATTTCTTTTAACTCTGCTGGGGCCATACGGTATGGTAGAATAGAAATGGGCTGAGTACCCGGTAATAGATTAATACCAAAATCAATATCTCTGTCGGGTAGCATACCCGGAAGATCTGCTGGAAATACATCAGGAAAGTCCCTTACTATAGGAACTCACTCTACAGTAGGAGTATCAATACTAACATATCTCACATAGGCCAGATACACATCACACCCCTTCTCAACCATTCGTTGAGCTTTAAGAAATGAAACAACCCTGCTAGGAACATGATCCGAGGTACCTCTCCACTCTAGCTGTGGTTGACTCGGCATAGCCAATGTCACCGTCTTGGTGTAACAATCAAGAATAGCATGATAGGGCGACAACCAGTCCATGCCCAAAATAATATCGAAATCCACCATACTGAGCAATAATAAATCAGCTCTGGTCTCAAAATCACTGATAATAATTAAATACGACCGATACACACGGTCCACAATAATGGATTCACCCACGGGTGTAGATACATAAACAGAAGAACTCAAGTAATCACATGATACGTCCAAATACGGGGCACAATAAGATGACATATAAGAATAAGTGGATCCTGGATCAAATAAAACTGATGCATCTCTATGACAGACCAGAATAATACCTGTGATAACAGAATCGGATGCAACGGCATATGTCCTAGCAGGAAGGGCATAATATCTGGCCTGGCCTCCCCCTCTAGGGCAACCTCTACCTGCTCGACCTCCACCTCTAGCTGGCTGTGTAGGTGGAGTGGCAACTGGTGCAGTAATCATGGCTTGAGAAGCCTGAGGACCCTGTGGAATAGGTGGGGCCTGAGAAATTTATGGAGGGGCACCCCTCCTAAATCTGGGGCAATCCCTCATAATATGACGAGTGTCACCACACTCAAAACAAGCCCTAGGAGGACGTGGCTGTTGGGACTGGCTCGGGCCTGATCAACTAGAATGTCCGCTGAAAGCACCCCGTACAGAAGGTACAGAAGACACTGGTGGTGTATAATATGGAACCTGAGGTCTGGGAGTAGTCGGAATATCACTGGAAGCTGGAAGTGCTGAATGAATAGGATGGCTCACATGACCTCTACCATGATAGGTTGCAACTGGGGCACGAGAATTATTATATGTTCCAGAACCTCGGGGTCTCTTAGATTCCCTCTCTTCCCTCTCCCGAGTCTACATACCTTCCAATCTTCTAGCAATTGACACCACCTGTTGGTATGTGATGTCCATCTCTAGCTCTCGGGCTATACTGTATCTGATACTAAGGTGAAGACCCTCAATAAATCTGCGAACCCGCTCTCGAACAATAGCAACTAAGGCTGTTGCATGCCTAGCCAAATCACTGAATCGGACCGCATACTATGAAATAATCATAGAACCCTGGCACAACTGCTCAAACTCTGCGCACCATGCATCCCTAAGACTCTAAGGAACATACTCCCTTAAGAATATATCCAAAAATTGAGTCCAAGTGAGTCAAGATGCCTCAGCGGGACTATCCAACTCATATGCTCGCCACCACTGGTAGGATGCTCCTCTAAACTAGAATGCAGTGAAAGAAACCCCACTAGAATCCACAATACCCATAGTACGAAGGATACGGTGACATTCCTCTAGAAAACCCTGAGCATCCTCTGAAGCTAAACCGCTGAAAGTGGGAGGATGTTACTTCTTATACCTCTCGAGCCTGAGCTGCTCCCCGTCAGAAACTGCTGCCCTAATATCATGCCGAACTGGAACAACTGGATGCACTGGTATAACCTCTGGGGAATGGTCAACTGGGGCACGTGGCTCGGGAGTACGGGCGGTGGGAGTCTGTGCTCCTCCCCCAGCCTGAGATGTGGCAGGAGCAAGTGGA
>AWOL01S0076108.1:0-12277 GCA_000715115.1 Nicotiana otophora | reverse complement strand
ACTCTAATTAATCCCAAATACCCCAAGAGAATAACCTCACAAGATCACTCCAAAGAAAGGGTTCACACAAGTGTTTCCCAACACTCACTCTCTTACAAAATACTCTATAATGAAATAAAGGAGGAGAAAGAAAGACAAGAGTGAAAAGCTCTTGAATTGGTGTGTTTGCAAATAAGGAGAAACTCCTCTATTTATAGCAATAGATCCTTGGCCTAATAATGAATATTATGTCATGGCAAATGTCATGATCCACAAATTTGTTATAATGGATATTATGTCATGGCAAATGTCATGAACCACAAATTTATTATAATGGATATTATGTCATGGCAAATGTCATGAAAATTTGGCCATATTACAGTTTGTTAGATAGTCTTTGGCTCGATAGCATAAATTCCTAAGGGGAAGTAAAGTTTTTTACCAAACTGAAGATTATCTAGCAATGGAATCCTCGAAGGCGTTAAATTTCCAGTGTTCCAATTCGCATTCTTCATATTCGAACACTAGGAGGAATGACATGACGATACGGCAACAATGACTGCCGCTTCGACTGGGATACGAAACCCAGAAGCATAGTTAAATCATCGAGACCGGAGACTGCACGGCTAGCCCCGTAGAAACAAGTTGTAAACGTTAGCCACAAGAAATGGCAATTTCCTTTTAGCATATCGATTGCTTATGTAAGTTTTTGAAAATGGAAGGAATAAAGTAAAGTCCTTTTATTTCTATCTTTTTCTTGTCTGAACGATGAACTGATTTTGTCATTTAAAAGTTAAAACAATACTTCAAATGCTAGTGCCATAATGAACATGAGACGTCCTCTTCAAGGGCACCGTAAACATAAGAGGGACCTCTCGTATGAAAATCCTCACGATAAAGGGTTGATTTCAGAAGAACATGTGCCGGAAATCCAAATTATTTTAGGAGAAAATATACCCAAAGCCTTGTATAATCAGGCGCAAACAGTAAAACTTGCGCAAAACACTTAAACGAGAAAAAACGCAAAGATTAAACTTGCATAAATATTCAAACAAAAGAACACAGAAAGACTCATGCAATACTTGAGCAAAAGGTGTTTTTATTTACAATGAATATGCCAAGATGGCACAAGTACAAAAGTTGGGAAAAGAAATGAAAAGCTAAGCTATTGCATCTCTGGAACCCGGAAGACGAGAAGTATCCGTGCCCCTAGGAGAAGTGGGTAGATCCGCCGCCGGCTCGATATCTTGACCTTCATCATTTTAACCTTCAACATTTTCGCCTTCTGGTTCCTCTTTAGTTCCCAAGAATTCAGAATTGGAACCAGAAGAACCAGAAGCATCATGCCTGGCCGAAAGATCCCCTTTAGTAGTTGACTCCAGCTCACGGGCTTTAGCAATTTCGGCATCAAAGTCAATGACACCCACTTTAGCCTCTTCTAAGGTTTTTCTGTTCATGCTGTACATAACATATGTTTTTTCAACAACGAGGGAAGCCGCTCGGTGCTTGAGTTTTTCTTTAAGTTGTTCAATCTCAGCAGAAAGATTTTCCGGTGTGGATCTAACGGATCAGAGGCTAACATCGAGAGCACGGACAATAGAGTTGAAAATTCTATTATGCTCAACGGTCCTCTTATACTTCTCCTCTAATTGGGCATATTTCACCCCGACAACGACAAGCTCTTCAGTTTTGGAGCTCAAGGGCGCCTCCAAATTATTTAATCATTCAGCAGAGGCAGCCTCGCGATCGCATGCAGCAAGAACGGCATTATAGACTTCATCCCATTTGGCCCTAGCCTCTTTGAATTGAGCCCTTAGTGGAGCGATCTCTTGGCTAAGGGTCTCTACTTCTTGCTCGCTTTGCTGCAAACGAGCCTCCAACACAACAGCCTCAACAGCTTTGGCTTCCATTTCTGAGAGGCGAGCAACAATTTGGTCAGGCTCGGCCAAATGTTATTTCCGCTTGGAGGTAAGTTCCTCCTTATCTGGAATAGACCTTCGGAGGCCCTCGGAAGCAAGGAAATTGGCCTACGAAAAAAAAAAGGCAAACTCAAAATACTACTAAGTCAAAGATAGAAGAGATAATAAAGGAAATGAAGAATATACCGTTGCAGCGTTGTGTATAGCATTGTTCAACAAACACTCTCCCGAGAGAGCTTATATATTTTCCTAATCTTTTTCTGAAGCCAAAGGCTTCAGATAGTTAGCAAGTTCCACAGGCCGGGACAGTATCGTCAATCGTCACGGTGTCTATGGCTGGCCGGTGGGGGGCTCGTCACCAAAACTTCCGGAGACGACGTGGGAGCAGTATTCTTCGTCTTATTCTTTTCCTCGGACGCGGAGGAACGTCTTCTTTTTGGTTGCTTGTTCTCCGGTCGGGGACTCCGGGTAGAAACACTTGCGCCAGAAGCAGGCCCGGAGATGCCTGTCTGTGTAAACGCCACCTGCAACAGCCTCGCCGTATCAGCAACATTAGCCAAAACATCCTCCTCGAGGACGACAACTGAGTCTTAAGGTAGACCTGAATTCAACATGAGAGAAGTGTCAAACAACTTCCTTATGTGAAAAGGTAAAAACAAGAAGAGTTCGACTTACCATAATATTTGGCCTTCCACCCGTATTTTAGGGGCAGTTGTTTTCACGTGCGGGTTTCGGGCGTAGTAAAGTCCAAAATTTTCTAGACCCATTGGTCCAAGCCCTCAAATATATGTGGAACCCACCGAGTCACTGAAACAGGTAAAGGAAGAAGAGTCCATAATAATATGGAATGATCTTTAACAAAAGAAGAAACAAACGATAGACTTACGACTGTGGTTCCATAATTCCGGGAAAGCCAGAGCTGTGGCCGGAATGATGTCACTGGCGGTGAGTGAAACGAACCGTTCCATCCACCCACAATCGTTGTCATCATCCATACTGGATAGCAGTACTTGGTGGTCACGCTTGCTGAAATTTATCATTCCCCCGCGGAAGATTTTGGGGGAATAGAGGTTCATCACTCGAGCTAAGGATAACTCTTCTCCCATCTCCTAGCACAGGCGCCGAAGACAAGTGATTTTTCTCCACACGAAAGGGCTTACGTGTGCCAAGCACACCTGATAGCGAAGGCAGAACTCTACAATGACGGAGTCAAGCTCTCTGCTCAAAGAAAGCGCTCCCAAAGTGAAGGGATACATGTAAAAATATGTAAAACCCTTCTTGGGTAAAGTTATCCGTTCCGCTAGGTCGGTAGCGATAATGTCCAAATCTTGATAGTGGCAGTCTTCCTTCACAGAAGGGATACTGGACAGACAGTTAGAAGAAGGGTATACGCTAACTGCCCACGTACGAGGATGAGCAGAAGGGTACTTCTCTTCAAAATCTTTGGTGGTAATAAGATTTTTTGGGATGATGGTACTCATCGTAGGGGAAGCATCATCACCAGTTTTACCTTTATTCTTTTAAGAACTAGGGTTTCTTTAAGAAGAGGCCATGTTTTATCAGAATGAGGATTGTTTCTCTCAAAGAAGGAAGCTAAAGAAATGTTAAAGACGAAGTGTGAGTTGAGTAAAGAAAGTTTGAGAAAATTTAGAGTATTATGAAGTGTAAATGAAGGAGGATGATGTGTATAAGTAAAGGTATAGACGGCTAAATCCGTGGCCATAATTACCTCGATAACTGGTAAAAGTTATGCTAAATCGTGGGATGACGCGTGTTCGGGGAATTAAATGCGGAGAGACGTGCATCTAATCAATCGTCAGAAACTTTTGAGAGGGGGTCAATAAAGTTTCCGCCAAAAAGTATGTTTCTACCAACTTCCCGGTGACACAAAGTTATGCCAGCGGAAAGCAGAGGGACTATCTGTATAGGGTAAAATATGTTATATTAAATGATCAAATGAGGAAGTGACACATGGAGCCGAAGATAGAAGATAGCTGAAACCGAAGGCAATGACCCCGTCTGTTACCGGAGAGAATGATACTCATAAAGATAAAATAAATGCCTGCCACCCGGTAGCATTTAATGAATAATATTTGATAATATTAAGTACACTGCCCGTTACAAGAAATATAGCATTCACTGCCCCCCGTTACACATTCTTCAATGACCTTCATAATTGACATTAAAGAGGGGTTTGATCCTAGAACCTTGTTTCCTAGGTGCAGCTATAAACAGTGAGCTCTATTATCATTGTAAATGACACGAATATTTTGGCAAACATACGCTACACTCTGTTCAAAGCTTAATATAATTTTTTCTTCTTATTTTTTGATATCATTGTTGTTGTGCCGGGAAGCCCTGATCCCAACTACTATTTCTGCTATTTCGTCTCCATCTCAAGGCTAAGTATTATATTTTCATCTAATTCATCTATTATTTGAGGATCAAATTAATTCACTTGTTTAGAAATCACATATAAATTCAACTGTTCCAATTTAATAGGTCACTCACCATCTTTTATAATAGGTCACTCACTTGTCTAGACCTAATTCGATTGTAACAGGTCACTCACCATTTTTTATAAGTTACCAATTTATGTTTGCTATGAAAAAGTTACTTATATTTTGCCTTTATATGACGTGATAGTATACAAACACCGAAAATATATACTATACTCCTATAGACTCTTTTTAAAACAGCGCGTAGCACTCCTCACATCCCAAGAGAAAAAGGAAAGGCTCTTACGGGAAGTAATTTGCGATTCTATATTGTCTGTTAACACTATTTATGATTTTACGATACTAAACCAACTGAGCATCTTGTCGTTGTTATCACAACGTTAAAACGAACATAAATTGTAAATATAATAATCGTGCAAAGAATTTTTACACGTTAATATATTGTAATATGTTATAGCAAATTATATGCCTATTTTTTGGGTAATTAATTCGATCTTTAATGAATAATTACTTTAGTAGCCACCAATAGAAATACTGTCAAAACCGTACGCGGCGACCAACCGAATTTTTGGTCGGTAAAAAACAAATCGACCGAAGTCGACCAATTCTTTAAAATATCTTCTTTTTCCAAATCTTTTTATGAAATTATTTGATTTTTTTCCTGCCAAAATGTGAAAATCTATTTTTGCGTCCCAAGAAGTTCATTTTTCAAGAAAACGACTTACTTCGATCGGTTATTCATTTAAAATAAATTTAAATTAATATTCAAAAAATCGAGCAAAATCGATCGGTTATTTTTCGCGCAAAAATACAATTAAAGAGTATAAATAAAATAAAAGAAAATGTTAAACTAAAAAACACCAATAGTCAAAGATAATATCCTGGCACAGTACAGACCCAATTTAATTCTCAAATGCATTTTAAATTACATAATTAAAAAAAACGACGAATATTAAAATTAATTGACCGACCGATCGGTCGTTACCGAAGTCGATTGGTTTGCTCTGACAACCTAACGATTTTCGAATGCTACAAATCGATCGATTTTTGATAATTACCAAGGATATCAGTCGGTTTTGTTTGTCGACCGAATTTCTAGTAGTGGGTCTATTAGATGTCTTCATTGCTCGACAAAAATTCGGTCTGACTATAGAAGAAGAAGAGAAATAACACTGAAACTTTGAGGTCATTCTGATTTCAAAATTATTGTAATTGCAGAAGAAAGAAAGTGGTGAAAAGACAGAATAGTCGCTGTTATGAATCATGTTGTTTTCCACCAATTCCTTCTACAATTATTCGTTGTTGTCTAATGAGAAAAATGGATAGTGAATTAATTTGTCAGAGACTTTCCAAGCACTTTGGTGGAAGAGGGGCCAATATATGGCTAATCCTTTCTGTGTTTTCGTCTCATAGCTTTTTCTTTTTTTCCAACAATTTTCCCTTCGGAATACTTGGAAAAGTAAAGCAGGCTTCTTCGTCTTTTCCTTGTATTTTCACCTTGAACTATATTGTTTACCCTAAAAATTGAGTAACAATTAAACTTATATTGTGGTTTTAAGGATATATAATTTAAATCAGCACCAATTGATAAATAATGAATTAAATAGATAAATTGGACAATAAAATAAATCAAACCGGTCTGCAAACAATGCCTCGACCTCGATTCGAGATAGTCTCGAGGTTAGTTAATAATAACAATAGAGGATGGAACAAACATCGATGAATAATAAGTAAAAGAAAGCAGCGTATGTGTATATTTTATCAGTGAATAATAATTGTCTCTCTTACAAGTCAATGGGATCCTTCTTTATATAATAGAGGAATACTAAATAAGGTACAACTCTAATAACGGAAGTAGATCCCATGATTGACACTAATAACCGCTTTGATTTGATCTGTTCCGGAATTTCCATCTTGACTTTCGATCGGTTACTGATATCTCGTCATTCCGTTATTACGCCTTACTCGAAGTCAGTCATGCTTGATCTCGATTATTGCTGGCCTCGATCTCAATGAACACTTCGATCTCCAGGCGTGATGTTCTATCTTCGAGCTCGAGCCCGATCTATTATGAGGTTACCCTCGAGGCAACTCCCCTGGCAATGAAATCGGGTATGCCCGATTTCGACCGTATACAGATAGTCCCCTCATTTTTTGGAGTGTAACGAGAAGAAACGAATTTGAGACTTCGATTTAATACCTCGATCAATTATGACGTCACGTTGACGTAAGCGACAGAAGCAATTGAAACATTACGTTTGCACAGTTCCAAAGGTCATTAGTTAACGCCAATTGATGGTCAGCCACCAGTGCTTTCAAACCATCAAAGTGGCTATTATAAATAAACCACCTTCATAACCTTCTCAAACTTTACTTTCAAACTTCTTCCAATCTTCAAAAACTCTTCTATTCTCTTCAAGTTCATCAATTTTGCTGGTTTCCGTTTGTCAATCTCTAATTAAAACACAAATTCCGCCTTCTTCTTCCTTAAACCTCATATAGCAATGGCAAAAACATCAAAGACAGTTCCTCAAGAAGAAAATGCCTCCTCATCGTGGCCGGCTGGTGACAAAACATCGGTGGAGCCACGTATCGAAGACTGCATCCCCAGGCCATGTGAACTTACTTCCGACTTTAAGGTCGAAAAACCCTCTTCGGTTCATGTCCGATGCGAGCCCATGTCTAGATATATCTGTTCGATATCCGAAGGCGATCTCGAGCAGGTGAAAACAGACTGCCACTGGGAGAATAAAAAGGTGGCGATTCCTACCCCCGAGGAGGACATCACCACTCATGTAAAAGGGTTCTTAAGTGTTTATACTTACCCTTTCACACTGGGTTCCATCAATCCTGTCATAATCAACTTCTGCCGCTAATACCGGGTAACCCTAGGCCAGATATACCCCTCTTTTTGGCGCATTGTCATTTTGCCCAGATTCTTCTCGAGCAAGGTCGAGGGGATGTCTTTCACCCTCGATCATCTCATTAGGCTATACAACCCCCGTCTTTATTGGGGCGGACTGATAAGGCTTTAGCGCCGGGCCACAAAGGTGTTGTTCTCGAGCATAGATGAGGACAAGGACCGAAGATGGATGTGCCGGTTTGTCCGAGTCAGGACCTCCGATTTAATCCCCGCCGAAAAGATGCCATTCCCCAAAGAATGGAACATGAAGCGTAAGTAGAACCTCACTGATAACGTTTGATTACTTGTTATGTTTCCTTTACCTCTTCTCATCTATATTCTTCTTTATGGTACAGCTTCCCCCTAGTTTCCTGGTGCAGTCCCGGACCTTGCAGGTTGGGTTTGACAACTGGTTTCAACCTTTTCGTATGTTGAGCGCTCGTTGCGCGATTTGGCCAAGGGTCGATGGGAGGCCAAAAATCATGGTAAGTTCCCCTGTTCGTGTTTTGATGCTTTCCTGTGAAATCCTTCTTTTTGACTTGATTTCTTCTCATACAGGTCTTGGAGATAATGTCATCATGAGGCCGCCTCCCCTCGGGGAAGAGGAGGTCCCCAAGCCGACCAAATACAAGAAAAGGAGAAGGGCCTCACCACCAGATACCCCAAAGCCCAGGAAAACTAGGGCTCGAAAGTCGAAGACTGATCCCGCCGTTCTGTCTGCTGATGTAGTTCAAACGCTACGAGATAAAGACAGGGAGGGAGAAGATATCGACTGCCTGCTGATGGCTCAGAAGAGGGAAAGCATCGAAGCTTCGAGAACTGCTGAGCCGGTGACGGTCGAGGGTGTTCAGCCGCAGACCGAGGTGATCTCGGGGGAAGGTCCGAGCAGAGTCCCCGAGTTATCGGGTGTTGATGATGCCTCCTACCATGATGAGAAACCCGTGGGTGTGCCTGAAGGGTATAGTTCTGAGGCCCTTCAAAGAGAAGAGAATGCCCTAAGTGACTCACTCGGGGAAATTAATATTGACGATTTTTCGCCCGGCCCCACGTTCTCTGAGGGGAAGGTTCGGGATGCTTGGTCCATGGGGACCCCCGATGTGGGGATAGCCCCCGAAGGGGATGATATATTTCATGGCTGCTTCGCGGGGGTCGATGATGTTTCCGACCTTGATACATCACTCATTTTTGATGAGGCTCAGCGGGTTCTGAACCAAGTAAGTTTTAGCCCATGTTACCATGATTGCGTTTGTTCTTATTTCTCTAAGTCTTATTTCCTTTCTTTCTGTACAGGCTACGACGCTCCATCGAGAAGCGTCCTCCAAGTACCGAGCTGAGCTAGCCCGATATGAGGCTTATCTCAAAAGACTTACGGAGGAGAGAGACACCGTCAAACTCTTCTATGTGCAAAAAGAAGAGGAGATCATGAGTATTCGAGCCAAGCTGATAAGAGCTCATAGAGATCAGACCGAGCTCATTGAATGGGTAATGTAAATTTTTGGGAGCTTGTTATGTATTAACTTGATATTGGCGACTGAAATTTTGATCCTGCAGGTTCAGCAGAAGGCCGAATTGGTTGAGCAACTTCGTGAGGAGGCCAAGATGAAAGAGGCAGAGACTTTGGGGTGGAAGTAGAGCATGGACCGTCTCGCCTCGGAGAAAGATGCGGTTCGGGCCCAACTATCTTCAGTTGATCGTCAACTCCAAAGTGTGAGGGTGGAGAACTTAGACCGAGCCTAGAAGGTTGAAGNTCGAGGGGATGTCTTTCACCCTCGATCATCTCATTAGGCTATACAACCCCCGTCTTTATTGGGGCGGACTGATAAGGCTTTAGCGCCGGGCCACAAAGGTGTTGTTCTCGAGCATAGATGAGGACAAGGACCGAAGATGGATGTGCCGGTTTGTCCGAGTCAGGACCTCCGATTTAATCCCCGCCGAAAAGATGCCATTCCCCAAAGAATGGAACATGAAGCGTAAGTAGAACCTCACTGATAACGTTTGATTACTTGTTATGTTTCCTTTACCTCTTCTCATCTATATTCTTCTTTATGGTACAGCTTCCCCCTAGTTTCCTGGTGCAGTCCCGGACCTTGCAGGTTGGGTTTGACAACTGGTTTCAACCTTTTCGTATGTTGAGCGCTCGTTGCGCGATTTGGCCAAGGGTCGATGGGAGGCCAAAAATCATGGTAAGTTCCCCTGTTCGTGTTTTGATGCTTTCCTGTGAAATCCTTCTTTTTGACTTGATTTCTTCTCATACAGGTCTTGGAGATAATGTCATCATGAGGCCGCCTCCCCTCGGGGAAGAGGAGGTCCCCAAGCCGACCAAATACAAGAAAAGGAGAAGGGCCTCACCACCAGATACCCCAAAGCCCAGGAAAACTAGGGCTCGAAAGTCGAAGACTGATCCCGCCGTTCTGTCTGCTGATGTAGTTCAAACGCTACGAGATAAAGACAGGGAGGGAGAAGATATCGACTGCCTGCTGATGGCTCAGAAGAGGGAAAGCATCGAAGCTTCGAGAACTGCTGAGCCGGTGACGGTCGAGGGTGTTCAGCCGCAGACCGAGGTGATCTCGGGGGAAGGTCCGAGCAGAGTCCCCGAGTTATCGGGTGTTGATGATGCCTCCTACCATGATGAGAAACCCGTGGGTGTGCCTGAAGGGTATAGTTCTGAGGCCCTTCAAAGAGAAGAGAATGCCCTAAGTGACTCACTCGGGGAAATTAATATTGACGATTTTTCGCCCGGCCCCACGTTCTCTGAGGGGAAGGTTCGGGATGCTTGGTCCATGGGGACCCCCGATGTGGGGACAGCCCCCGAAGGGGATGATATATTTCATGGCTGCTTCGCGGGGGTCGATGATGTTTCCGACCTTGATACATCACTCATTTTTGATGAGGCTCAGCGGGTTCTGAACCAAGTAAGTTTTAGCCCATGTTACCATGATTGCGTTTGTTCTTATTTCTCTAAGTCTTATTTCCTTTCTTTCTGTACAGGCTACGACGCTCCATCGAGAAGCGTCCTCCAAGTACCGAGCTGAGCTAGCCCGATATGAGGCTTATCTCAAAAGACTTACGGAGGAGAGAGACACCGTCAAACTCTTCTATGTGCAAAAAGAAGAGGAGATCATGAGTATTCGAGCCAAGCTGATAAGAGCTCATAGAGATCAGACCGAGCTCATTGAATGGGTAATGTAAATTTTTGGGAGCTTGTTATGTATTAACTTGATATTGGCGACTGAAATTTTGATCCTGCAGGTTCAGCAGAAGGCCGAATTGGTTGAGCAACTTCGTGAGGAGGCCAAGATGAAAGAGGCAGAGACTTTGGGGTGGAAGTAGAGCATGGACCGTCTCGCCTCGGAGAAAGATGCGGTTCGGGCCCAACTATCTTCAGTTGATCGTCAACTCCAAAGTGTGAGGGTGGAGAACTTAGACCGAGCCTAGAAGGTTGAAGAGCTCGAGACTCGGTTGGCTGCTGAGCTTGCAAGGGCCACATCCGAGGCAGAGGCACTCGTGGCCTCCTACCGAGCCAACGCTGAAGGCGCTAACACTCGAGCAAAGGAAATTTCTGATGCCGCTGAGGTTAGATTGTCCCGTGTTGCCAAGCATGCTAGGCGCCAGTCTCGGAGAGAGACTCTTGAGGAGTTACATGCTCATGGCTTCGATCTCACGGCTGATATCGAGAGTGCAAAGGTTTTGGAGGATGAGGCTGGAGCTTTGCTTTCCGATTATGAAGACTCTGCGAGTGGATCCGAGAACAGGGGAGATGAAGATGAAGCTCCCTAAGATGCGGCTCCCGAGGCGGACTAGGCACTTAGGAAATACTTTGTGTAAGACCCTGTGTGGTCTTTGTAAATACTTTGCATATATGAAAGATTCCTTTTCTTTCCGTTTCGTCTCCGATTTCTGATTTATGATAAATCCTGTTTTGTGTTTGCCTTGTGAAAATTCTGTTGCAATCGGGTTGTTGTAGCCCCTATAATCGAGTGAGAAATGGCTCGAACTCAAAGTAGAATAAACCCTTAGGTTTTTTAGTTAAGCGAGGGCGAGTCCTCGAGCTGAACAATATGTTCGGGATTTGGATTTCGGATGGCTTGATCGAAGCCGTAATTGTACTGTTTTTATAGCCGAATTCGAGTACGTTTTGAACTCACAGTAACAGAACCCTTAAGGTTTTATATCAAATAATGATGAATCCTCGAGGTATATTCAAGTCAGTTTTATTTGAGCTCGGAATAGTGGAACCCTTAGGTCCGAATTGAGTGAGAACAAAATCTCTAACTCTAAGTGTATTGGCCCTTAGGCTTTTTAGATTGGGCCGATATGACCTCTAAACGGTGGCTATTTTTTCATTTTTCGTCTTAGAAGACTTAGTAAAAAAGTTCTTTATTCCTTAACACATATTCTTTACTCATTGTTTTTTTGAGGGTTTGATGTCGATTGAAACCCCTTTGCTTTTTGTGCCTTAGCACGTTTGTGTTAAGATAATTTGATACCTCTTAAGGTTTTTCGAGGGCTGATTTCATCGAAGCCCTTTTGATTACTTGCCGAGGGTAGCCTTTTTTAACCGTTTTTTTTAAAGAATTCGAAGGCCTATTTTTATTGCGGAATTCAGACATCTCTAAGACGCCTTAATTTGGCCGTAGCCTTTGGGTATGCTTCTTGGGCTTATTTACCAATAACACTTCGAACTTGTTCGAAGTGTTAGTCCAGAGAGTGATGTCCTTGGCCTATAGATCGAGGGGTGCCTCTTTGAGGTCTTATGAATTTGAGTTTAGATTATTCGAATATGTCGATCATCGATGGTAGTCCCCGAGTGTACAAGGTATATTTGCACTTGGCCTTTGAGCCATTTCTCATAAAATCATAAGTTTGGAGCTTGTATAGTAGAAAATTTTCTTTGAGACACAAGATGTTTGATATAGAAAGAATGCTTCTTTGTATTATTTATAGATGCGTACATTTTTTGCCATCGGGGCTCGATAATCTATACAGACACGGTTCATTCGACCGTTTGGCCCATTACA